>CAIGRS010128672.1:0-17436 GCA_903798395.1 Fraxinus floribunda
AAGAGTGTGTGTACTAGACTTGGGTGGTAAATGAGAGAACCATTTGTCGGTGGTTGAGTTTGCATACAACAATAGTTTTCAAGCTACTATCGGCATGGTGCTATATGAGGCATTGTATGGCCGAAGATGTCGTTTGCCAATATGTTGGGATGAATTTGGCAAGATGAAAAGTTTAGGTCTAAAACTTATAGGTCCAAAAGTTTAGATCAGAACGATGATTAAGATAGCTCAAGATTGCCAAAAGAGTTAAGCAGATAAAAGAAGGAAAGAACTAAAATTTGAGGTTGAAAAGAAAGTATTTCTTAGGGTTGCCAGACAAAGGGGATACTACGATTTGGAAGGAAAGGGAAGTTGAGACCTAGATATATCGACCCGTTTGAGATCTTCAAGAATGTTAAAAATGTAGCATATCATTTGGCACTGCCACTTGAGCTATCGACAATACAAGACATAATTCACTTTTCTATGTTGAGAAAGTATGTCCACGATCCAAGTCGCGTCGTTTATATTCAGTCATTGGATGTGCAGAATGATATGACTTAAGAAAAAACACATGTAATGGTTTTAGAGAGGAATGTACATGTTTTGAGAAATCAAGAAGTGTCATTAGTCAAAGTCTAGTGGGGGTAGACATGAAAGAGACGAGGCTAGATGGGAGAAAGAAGCACACATTTTAGCTAAGTACCCAAATCTCCTTAATCAAGTAAGTTGAATTTCGAGGACGAAATTATTTTAAGTGGGGAGGATTGTAACGATCGAAAACAAAATCTAATTTATTTCATTTTGGTACGTTTTGTTAATTTTGAGATGTTGAAAGACTAATATGAAAATAAGTTCTGACATCATTATTTATTTATTAGTTCAAATAATCAAGTATTTATTTAGCGAGAATTTCCTTATTAGTTTTGGGCTTGTTTCGAAGCTCATATTAAATGACAAATTTTGGACTCAAGAAAAAGTTATTTCACATAAGTTAGGTCTAAGTTATTGTAGTTGAAAAGAATTCATATTTTAACTAATGTTAATCAAGCAATTAACATTTTGAGGCCACGTGTGTCTCTATAATTTGAATTTAACATTTTGATTTTTGAATTTGAATGAAGGATAATTTGTATTAATTTTATTAGTGTTCCATTTGAATTCCTCGCAATCCAACTAACCAATTTGATTATTTAATATTTTTGAATTAGGATGAAAGTTATTTGGGATTTGTTACATGTGATTTTATCATATAATTAAAACTAAACTAGAATTTGGATTTAGTTAGTTTTTGAATCGTAGCAAATCATAAACTCAAAATATATTCAAACTCTTTATATTTTCAAAGACCAATTTATACATGTTTAGTTTTAATACAAATGGTACATATCTGTTTTTGTTTAAGTTATAATAAAACCTTAAATTTGTTAAAGCCCTATCCTAATACTAAAACGGGAAATCTATTCCTATTCAAACTCTACCATTTGAAAACCCATTTTCATCCAACTTTCGATGATAGACGGCTTCCTTCTTAATACACACCAAGGCTCCCTATTTGAAAATACATATAAAGATAACATGCTAGACAGAAAGTATTTTACGTCTAAGATTTTAGAAAGGAGTCCCTTTCGACGTAATCACTGCCTTATCACCACGAATTAAGGTAGAATCCCAATACTAAGGTGATCGTTATATGAATTTAATTTTCATTCATACATGTTATTCATTATGTTTGATCATGAAGTATGTGAAGTGTCTTTAATGGTTCTTCTTACGTGTCAATGTCATGGAGATTATATGCTTAACTAATGGCCGCAGAGGCTCATCAGAACTAAATTATATGTTTAATTGATGGTCACAAAAGTTAATTAGAACTTTAAGAGATTATATGTTTAACTGATGGTCGTAGAGACTCGTCAAAACTTTAAATATATCGTTTGATCATTGATTTGTTTATTCGTGAAGGCAATATATAAGAATACATGATTAGATGCATGATTATTATGTTCATATAACATATGTAGCGTACTGAGTATTTCTTTGAGATGTTCATTCATATTTAATATTTTCAGAGCAATTGGAGATCGTGCAGTGGCTCGACATGAATGACATATTTATTTTAGAGAAATTGATTCCTTATCTTTTAGGCTGTCACATTTTATATTTAATAACTCTTGTAGTGTCCAAACATTTGTAGTTTAAGTTTACACTTCGAGACGGTAAAGTTTAACATTTGGACATATGCTTTCATGAGTTTTCAGCATTCTGATATGGTCTTTAAAAATTTATTTCAGTCTGTATATTTAAAATTTCAACATGTTTTTGATTAGAAAACGACCCTTTATGAGTTATCTATTACATGCAACTGAAAACATGTCGATCGGAGTCTCGTGGAATTTATTATAGCATTTTTAGTAAACTGTGGCGGTTAGATTCGGGAAACACAGATCAGCCCGTTTGAAAAAATATTTTGTGCTACAAACGTCGCCGTGGAGATCCTATACTTTTTATATGTTGTACTTATACGTGTTATATACTTTCTGCTAAATTTTCATAAATGTTCGTCAAGGTTTACTAGGTCAAATAATTTTTGTAAACTCACTGTGCCACCTGAGAAAACTGTTTTCACTTGTTTTTCCTAAAAACTCATTCCAAATCATTTTGTTCTGTATTTTGCTAAATCCATATATTGAAAATGGTTAAGACTTTACAATATTTATTAATAAATTCAAATTTAAAATCTTTTCTTAATCTCATATTTGAAAATTTTACGTTAAAAAATCAAGTTTGGTAACGCGTCGGGTTACAGAATTTGAGGCGTTACACTTGCTAAATCCTTTTGTATACTCCTTGCTATTAATCATAGTGCATTCTCCGCCTCTGCCAGTGAATTTCCTGAATTTGGGTTTCCACTTTAAATCTTATATTCTCGTGTGATTTTTTTTCATCTTGTCATATTTTTCTTGGCTTTTATATTTCTAACAAGTTGTATAAGATCTATAACCGGGTTATTGCAAATCAACTTGTTTTATAACATTAGCCACGACCATATCTTAATCTATCTCAGACTTGAAGGTTTAACATCTATTGGCAAAGCCTGCAACCAGCTTAGAAGTGAAACTTTCACGGTTGCATATCATGGAAAATTCTACCTCCCCAACTTCTACATGAATTCTCCTCGTCCTCTTGGGCATCCATCTCATCCTTTGGCGCTTCTCCCAACCCCGACTTTCTCTAATCAACCACGTGAAATGCTTGTGGTTTGAAGGGAAATCCTTCATTTTGAGATAAGCGCATTGTGAATGCGATATTCATGTGCAATGTGCATCGTTATCTAACACTCGTGTTCTTGACAAGCACCCCATGAACTTAAACTGATATACAATTCTCCTTACTGGGATAAATGCACTACGTTAGCATAAGCATTGGTTATATTTTTTTGGGAAGTTTGTCGTTTCAAGGTGCATTTGAACTGTGCAACATCCAAAATTAACCCTGAAAACTTTTTATGATCATGCTTTCCTCTCTATTTTGATTTCCTAGTTCTACAAGGCAAACCAAGTATCCAAGATAGGCAAACCAAGATGTATTCAAGCATTTTACTCGATGATAGGTGTATTGATCATTTATATCTAAGAAAAAAATAATGAATTTCTCATCACTGCATATAATTTATTATACATCACTCCAAATGTGATCAAATGTGCCCAATAGCATGTACAATCAATAATTTAACAAACATTGACCGATAATTGCCTCATAAGTCAACAATAGAGATCAACAAACGTTACAGTATCAAATGCAAGTCAACTTATGGGTTCATGAATCGGAGAAGCACAAAACTTCAACTGAGATAATGAATAATGGGGAAAATGAAAAACAAACAGCTTCTTAATTTCCCAAGTTAAAAGTAATTTAATACTGATACGGACTTGCAGTGAGTTACCTACCATTGGACCACACGACATAGTTTTCACCAAGCAGAAAAATGCCTTTCTCAAGCAATTATTTTTACAAAAATTGTTAACATTACTCTAACCCTCTGTGAAATTGCACTCTTAAGCAGCTTTCTTGCAATAATTTTCAAGCCATTCCATTGTAACACTCTTTGGCCTCTCAAGTGGCAATCCAAGAGCACGGTCCCATATAAGCTAAACCAAAAAAAAGGAGGGGACAAGATTCTGAGTAAAGATCACAAATAAGAATTGATATACCAGTAGAAGAACGAATATAGGGCAAAGAACCTGAGAACAAATGCCAATAGCCCTTGATACACCAAAGAGAACGGTGTAGTATCTGTCAATAATGATAATAGAACTGTTACTGTATTCATGTTTTTTACAATTAAAAGAGACAGTCAAGCATTGAGAAAGAATGACGTGCTTACCTTGCTTCAGTCAATCCATAATGGTTGAGCAATACACCACTGTGGGCGTCTACATTGGGCCAAGGGTTTTTTACCTACAAAAACACAACCCAGAAACAATGCTCATTAGGTGGAGGTTTGCAAAAAAATTGAATCTTTGGATTATAAACCAATGAGAAAACTAGTTGAGCAATGATCTCTATTGTGAAAACAAGAAATTAAAGCAAGCTCATATGCTGTAT
Organism: Fraxinus floribunda; assembly: GCA_903798395.1. Classification (NCBI taxonomy): domain Eukaryota; kingdom Viridiplantae; phylum Streptophyta; class Magnoliopsida; order Lamiales; family Oleaceae; genus Fraxinus; species Fraxinus floribunda. Next base: position 4,588 of record CAIGRS010128672.1, read on the forward strand.
ATAAAGGCATATAAATTGGATTCAGATGCAAAAACTGCAGGATGAGTTCATTAACAGGAGATTGGATTGTGTTAATAAAGACTGCTGAATATATCAAATATCATCGTTCAAACTTCTCCAGAGTAATTGTAATTGCTTTGAATGTGTTGAACTATTTTCCATAATATTCCTTAGATTGCATAAGTGAACAGAAAAACCCAGACATCAGTTGAACCAAATTTCTCTGTTAAAGATTATTCAATCTCATTTTCCTCTTTCATCCTCTCTGGACGCTTTTCCTCTTAATATATGAACAATTCGGTCACAATCTAAAAGGTTACAAATTTCTCAAGGTATTATCTGAAACAACTTCCAATAGAAACAGATCATCATTTACCTTGCCAAGTTCTAAGAGAATTGGAGGGACTACTTCATAAAGGTTTGAAACCTGCACAAAAAATAATAATAATGATGATGAGGAGGAGGAGGAGGAGGAGGACAAAATTTTAACACCTGCCAGTAAGCAGGGTACCATATAAAGACACAGCCATATTACAATATCAAGGCTCAAGGGCGGACCAGTTTGAATAGTGGATCATCAGGCAAGTGCTTTAGTGCAAACTCTCTCTGGCATGTGTATCTTGGATCTGTCTTGCGCAGAACTCCATGTCCGAATCCAGGAACAACCTACAATTCAGAGGAAGGGGTGAAAATTTTGTACATTTCAGTTATATAAAACGAAGTTGTGAGAAAGAGGGATGAAATTGGAATAATTGAACGATTATAACAAATATACTACCTTGCCGCTGTTCAATGTTTTCCAGATATGGTCTTTCAAATTTTCTTTGCTGACATTCTCTCCACACTCCTCTACCACAGATTTAATCCATAGTAAGACTTCCTGTAATAGCATGTCAGGAACAAGCACAGGAGAAGTGAACAAATCAGCTCACAATAAGACATCAGAGTTGAGAGAACATCATTATGCAAAGAATCCAAATCGTAAAGGGAGCTCATAATGACAAAAATAGACAACAATTTTGTTTTGGTTTTGAGCGATCTACTTAGAACAATTTTGCAAATGAGATTTGTCTTCAGGGCCATGAGATTTGCCACCAGGCTGGTTATGGGTCACGAACAAACAGAAATAATTGCTAATATTTAAAATAATAGAAACCTGCCACAATCTTTTGACATTTAAAAGCCACTTCTTAAAAGAGGCATTGGCATTGCACTAGAATGATTAAGTTTGACCCAATTCAAGAATAGTTTGACAACTTTAATACCAAATAGCAATCAGGAAAGCCACTCGAGCACTATGCCTATATGAAACAGGATCCCCAAGAGGACTATTCTGCAAGACCTAGGCTTAATTCCATTGCTTCAAGGAATATAATTCAGGGCATAATTATGATCGCTCCATGAACAATATTACATAGCAAGAAAAATTGGATTTCTCAATAATATAAGCAAAGCATTAAGAACTTCCCCCCGGCAGAGTCTACAATAAAAGAGCATCTGGTCATACAAGCATCACTATTTACATTTACAAAAAGCTATTTCCTAAAACTACACATGGAAAAAACTTTGATGCACCTGATTAGCCAAACCATGAAGTGGACCAGCTAAACCATTTAACGCAGCAGCGAATGAGAGAAAAGGATCAGAAAGTGCACTGGAGACCTGGAAGGTATGAAAATAGTTAGCGGAGCGGCACATTACTATTGAAAAAATATTCATATTGCGTAAAATTTTAGAAAAGATATTAAACATTATCAAGACGTTAAAATTGCAAATTTTACAAAATGGTCATATAAAGTCACGTCATGTCACTTACTAGATGCCCAGTATGAGCACTAACATTTCCGCCTTCGTGATCACTGCAACACATAATATAAATGTCAAAAGACATCAGCTGATTTTGGAATTAAGTAGAACTAATTCAAATCTATATATCACATACACTGATAAACTTTCTTGGCATATCAATAAAACCCACCTGTGAATGGTCACGTAAAGCCTCATAAGCTCTAGCATGTCAGGGCTATCAAAACCCAGCATGTGTGCAAAATTTCCACCATAATCTAGGGAATCATCCATTGGTATAACTTGTCCATTCTTATACATCCTTCACAAGTTCAATGAAATGTCAATTGAAACACAATAGATTGAATATGTACCAATCAGGAGGACCTTAATCAGAATTAATGAAAAAAGATAGGCATACAGTTGCAAGAATCATATTAGATTTGAATACACAAAGATATGAATCATATGATACTGTTAACCAACCTTCTATAGACATAGGAAGCCACAACTGGAACTTGAGNCCTTAAGCAGAATTAATGAAAAAAGATAGGCATACAGTTGCAAGAATCATGTTAGATTTGAATACACAAAGATATGAATCATATGATACTGTTAACCAACCTTCTATAGACATAGGAAGCCACAACTGGAACTTGAGCAATCAAACTTAGGGAGTCCTCATATGTTGGTTCCCAGTACCTAAAATTAGATGAACATCAAGTTTTTGTATTAAAAAGGAAATTAATTTTTAATCAGATGACAAAAGCTGGTTAAAGATTCACTTCGATTTGTGGATCCCCTTCTCATATGCCTTCTGGAATTCACTTTGAACCTAAAACAGAAAAAATACTGTGAACTTTTCAGTTGATTACTCATTACATTAATTTAAGAACAGTGACCCTCTCATAAAATCAAGAAACATTATTAACTGTTGTTCCTGACTAGATATTAGCAAAAAGTTACAGCAATTTCACACAAATACACACCACAAGCAGCAAGATTAAGGGAAGGTCATTGACTAAAGATTATGCATGGCAATCATGTTGTAAGATCCAGTCACAGCTATACATGCATGGTCCATTCATCAATGCAACAGGGTAACATCTGGTAAAGCAATTGAACACAACTGTAATGAAGTCCATTTATTTCTAATGACAATGGTAATGAATTCCGTAATGTTTTAATCACCATCAGTAACTCCAACTAAGATCTTTTCCCTTTTATGGTCTGAAGGTCTCAGAATTTTTTCTTTTGAATGTGCAAGGACCTTGGAAGCACGGAAACATACAGGAAGAGCAACTACATGACAAAGAGGAAATGACATTTTCCAAAAAGTGTAGGATACCAAATGTCAGGGAAATGTATCACAAAAACTGTATTTTTATGATTATTATAAAAAATTTATCTCAATACTCAACTCATAAAAACTATTTACCATTAAGGCAATGCTAAAAATAACATGCAGCAGTAAATGATACTTCAGATGCATTTTTACTACGAACTTATTATTGATTGAAAACAAAGATAGCTACTAAAGTCGTAATTGCAAAATCTATAGTTCTCCATAAAATTGCATTGATTACAATGTAAAAGAAATAGTTATTTTGTGAATTGTAATTTAAAAAAAATAAAAAAAAAAAGCCATTTACGGAAGCTTTTTTTTCCATTAAATATGACTTGGTTTGCAAAATTGCGTACTTAAAAAAAATCTTCATGCTGCTCTTTGTCCTTTCGCCTTGTCATCATCTTCTTACTGTTCGACTTTTAATCTTCAAACTTCGTACTTCTATTTATTTGTTCGATCAATACAAGCTCAATACCTTCAAGTTCCGACTTCCTTTTTGTTAGAAAATCTAAATTGATTTGTAAAAAGAAATACTGAAGATAGATTGTATGTTCCAGTAGGATTGATTTGTTTCCGGATTTAGATTCTAGAAGACAACTCTGTACAATATAATGTGCAATTTATTTCCTGAGTTAGATTCAATAAATCAACTGTGTACTATGCAATATTTCTATTCAATTTCTTTCTCAAAATCTTCACATTCTTTTCATTGATCTACCGGCTGATTACTGCATATAATTAGTACTTAGTAATGTTGAACGTGCATATAGAAACACATAAAGTTGAAAAGCTCAAATTTCCACAAATGCTTCCTTTTAGTTTCCCTATAGATTCCTTAAATCTTAAATTCATCAAAACCAAAAAAATAAATAAATAATAGAAAACCTCTATAATTTACTCAAAGAGTTTTAGACTTCAGTTTTTGAAATATGTCCTACATGGAAATGCGAGTCTCTTAGAAGTTTCCATACAAAGAAAGAGTTAAATTTACCTTAAAATAAACAGAGAACAGTAATGGTCTTTCTTGTCTTTTAGAGTTCACAGAAATGCTCAAGTTCAACTCCTTCCTAATTTATCAAGCATCTTTCTTTCCTTTTCACCCTTTCATCTTCAAAAATGACGAGAGATGAACCAGCAAATTTATAGATAGTATTTATTAGCCTCAACACATTAAACACGTTTTCTTAACTTCGCAACTTCTACTTGTATTGCAATTTAGAATTTCAAACAAATCTGACGAATATACAACTCAGAACAGAACAAGAGACATGAAAATGCAAAAAAAGATGAACAGCTAACAAACATTAGTAGATGACCACATTCATCTGAACCAGGTTGTACAACAAATAATCATCAGTGAGTATTACAGACAGAAAAAGGTAGTTCAATCCACCTGAAGGGCCATGACACCAGTGGCAAACTGAGTCATAGGATGAGCATTAACAGGTAAGGCATTGATGGTTTTGTAAACATGATCTGCAATCAAATATGATAATGTTAAGATGAAGATGTATAAATAAAAGACAAATTCAGGACTACAGCTGTCCACTGTCGAACAGATATAGACTGGGTGTAAATACTGAAATTTTTAGAGGAAAAAGAAGAGCACAACAAATATCAAATGCGCATTAGGATTCTATGTCATGAGATTTCAAAAGTTTTCAACCAACCACAACCCTCTACTTCGCTCTGGACCGTCTACGGCAACCATAGATGAAAGGAAAAAAAGCATACCAAATGAAAATTACAACACAGACACTAAGCAGCAATAGAAATAGTATAGAGAGTTGAAGAACCTGGGACAGTAGCACGACTTCTCAATTCCTTTGATAACGAATCAACTTGCTCTTTTGTGGGTACCTGAATAAAATGAGGAAGAAAACACAATAATTAACACCAAGAAAGTTAAGGAGCCTAGTGGAACCTGATAGCATAAAATTTGTAATAAAAAGGTGGTTCATTAACAAGTCACGACCTGAAAAGTAGCTTTTTTACCTGTACATCAAGGGAAAAATACAAAATGTGACCTATCCTAATGGATTCAGTATTTCATACAGCATTCTAGATATTACTACAGCGTAAACTTACCTTCCCAGTTAAAAGAAGCCAGAGAAGGCCCTCAGGCAATGGTTCTCCACCAGGCTTTGCTGCAGGTAATAACTTCTGGCATTCCGGAATAGACAAACCCCGGAAGCGAATTCCCTAAGAAATGGTCAAGAAGATGACAAGAAATCAACAAGTTATTACATACCTCAGTGTTTAGACAACTCATGCCACATGTATCTACATACTGCACAATTATCTCATTAAAAGCTAAAATTGATAAAAGGCTTCTTACCTCGTCTGGATCCAGTAATGAGGTTTCCCATAATAATCCTGTCATTCCTCTCATCCCACCAAGAACCTATAAAAAATGTACAGATAGAATAATCAATGCCTCCATTATCTATTTTGTAAAAATCACTAGACAAAATTTATGGATGCAATTCAATTATCAATTTTATTTAGCCAAAGTAAAGTGGAAGTAGAGAAATTATACCATATCAACAGTAATGTTCCCCAGCTGAACTTTTCCATGTTCAGACTTGAGTTTCTTCAGGCGCTCCTGTGACAGAAAAAAAGGGTTAAAGCAATGAACATCAATACTCCCACCTTAAGACCCTTCAACAGAGAGCACCTTCTGTTACTAAAGCTTTGTTGAATTTAATTACATAAATTATGGTTCAATCACCAAATATGTGTGTGTGTGTGTGAATGGGTGCGAGAGAGAGAGAGAGAGAGAGAGATGTCTATTTCTGACAAGTATACATATAGCCCTTGTTTGGTGAGGAATAAAATTAAATTTTTAATAGATTTTGATTACAGTTGATGAAACGTGTGGTTGAAAAGTTGTGGATCCCACGAAATACGTAATTGAAATTAATTTTTTTTACTTTCACTTAGATTAAACCAAACAAGGGCATAATATCTGTCCTTTTTCCTTTTTGTGTTGAATGGATATGAAGGTAGGTGATATGAGTATATTTGAATTTGAAACTCATAACTGAATTAATTGCAAATTAAAATATCGACCAATTTGATAAAGTAGAGTAATCACGTTAACAAGGTACAATTAAAATCAATATTTTGAGCCTAATAAGGCATGTTTGGGAGTTTTGTCGTACCGGTTATAAGCATTTTTTAAAGTGCCGGTTTTGAGCATTTATGAGCGGATCAGTTTTAAGTGGTTTTAGCAGCGGTTTTTAAAACTTTCCAATCTATGCTTAGGAGTTCATTATCTACCGATTTTGAAAGTTTTTTAAAAAAATAAAATTACGATATATCCCTTGGTAAAATTTTCTTTTATATGAATCTTTTTTAAGCATAAGTGATATTTTACTTATAGACAATTTTTTTTACATATAAGTAAATATTTAATTTAAAACATTAAATAAATTTAATATTTACTTAAAATTTTAAGTTAATATTTTTTACTCATAAGTAAGTTTTTACATTTTATAAGTATTTTTTATCTTATTGGTAGTATTTTTATTTTTTAGTAATTCTTTATATAAAAGCAATTTTTTACTTAAAAGTAATTTTTAATTATAATGTAATTTTTCTTATTTTACAAGTAATATTTTACTTATAAGTAATTTTTTAATTATAATATAACTTTTTAAATTATAAATATTGTTTAGTTAATATATTTTAATTTACAATTTAGTTTTAAACAAAAGATGGTGGTTGGAAATAATTATTTTATAAAAGGTAAAATTAGAAGAGAATAAGAGAAACGGTCAAAACTCGACGATTTGGTAGGTTTAAAAAACCGCTTAAAATTACCCTACACAAATTTTGGATGGTTTTTAAACCATCCAAAACGGATGCCCAAAAAAACTAACAAGTATTGGTTTTTCCAATCCCTCATAAACGGTGCCACCCAAAACTGGTGAAAAAAACTCCCAAGCAGGCCATAAATGTACCTGCTGTTCTGGAATCAATTCTTTCAATTGAGATTGAAGGTCCTGCAAGGGAGGCAACAGTTAAATAAGTTAAAACAACTATTTACTAAGTTGTTCCACAACACAAGCAACAGTCAAAAAGTTAAAACAAACTCGATTAGAATTCTTAATCACGAGTTTGGAGTTCCAACATTTAGCAATGCCACAACCCAGTGATACCACTTCATTGACATTCTCCTCAACATAAAATTACCATAACCAGAGAATCGACAATGAGCCTCCACATTGTCAGATGTACACATTATATCACTTGCATAGAAAATTTCAGCATCTAATAAGCTTTATATACAATGATCAACATCACAAAAATTGCCACACCATCCTTCGTTGCATTTAGCAACTGTTACACAAGCACCAGTTTCACAAGCTAAGGAGCTGCTATGTCTTTTAGCTATATGTTTTCCCTTGCACCTAATTTTTGCTACTTGCCACTTAAGGATCTGAATCCTCCTCCAGTCCCCATTAATTGGCAGTTTTTGCGAGAAAAAAATAGGAGAAGTGCAGAGAAGATAATTCATCTCAGGCTTTCACAGCATTCAGGATGAAATTAGGAAAGCTAATATTATTCACACTCAGCTGAAAATTTATTAAAAGATTGGAATACCTATTTTTCTTACCTTTCTCCCTTTTGAAATAGTAACTATACAAAGAATACGAACATTTCTTTTCCTTCCCTTCTATTATCCCATATTAATAATATATGTCTCCAATATGTTCGGCCATAAAGACATATCAAACATATTTAGAAGACCATACAAATTGTATGTACAAGCCCGATATCCCAGCATGCCAACAAAGAACTAACTTTTGCAAACATCAAAATAGAACAGCGACCAAACCAAATCAAGGCATACACACACAGAGAGGCTTACAAGATCAGAGGAGGTCTGGTATTGAAGCCAGCGTACTGAATCTCGAAGACTAGGCTGTTGAACCTACCAAATAAAAGAAATCAATTATTTGCCATTTTCTGCATATATTATTCCTAAAAACAGTTTCAATAAAAAAACCAACGATTAACAGAAAATACTTACTGCGCGTGACCGCAGCTTGGATATTAGAGAAACACCGCCTCTAAAGAAAACCATTGTTGTTCACAAAACCAAAGTTCACTGCACCAAAGCAAATATTTCAAACAAATTAAGCATCTACGCAGAACATCAGCGCAGAAATACTCAATCAATGTATATACCAGTGTAAAACTAAGCCAATATGAAAATTATTATAATTCAGCAGATCAACAAAGAAAGGTCGGAAATTTAACCAAAAATTGCGTTGATTCTTACAAATAAAAGTAACAAAATCCAATTACAAGCTTTAATAATATGAATTTCTGTAAATAAAATGGTATAATTGGGGATCATTAGGCAGAGTCGCAGAGACCTATAAATAAATAAGGAAATGAGAAGTAAGAGAAGGGAACTGCTTACAGAGAGGAGAGAGAGAGATGTGAACGTGAGTAAAATTGTTACCAGTTATGGCACTAAATGACCATTATACCCTTAACAATAGAAAAGAAAAAAAAGAAAAAAAGAGAGAAAATGTAAAAGAAAAAAATCCAGATGAGTACTGCCATCACCGGCCGCCGGCAGAAGTCGTATCTGCGAAGATCACCCCCCCACATTACGAATTCGCCACATCGTCGGCACCCCAGTAAACTAACTTTACCATCCCTCCATTGCCTCCAACCTTTCTAATCTCATTCATTTCAAGACCAAGTATTGTCATTGGCTTAGGATGCTTTTGACCCGCATTATTTTGAAAGAATTTATTCTGAAATAGTAAATTGATGGAGAATGTATGGTTGAAAAAGAAGGAAAAGTTCTTGATGTGATGGAAAATATTATTTTATTGAAAAATGTGTAGTTGAAAATGAGGTAAAATAATGAAAATTTTAATGTGTACCAAACAGGAGCTTATTTAAAAAAAAAATCAAAAATTGGTACAAAGATAATAAGATTCCTTTATGCATTCAATCAAAGAAATCCAAAAAATGATGCACGGATGTTGCTGTTAAATTCTCCAAAGAAACCCAAACCGTAAAAATGGATGATTCTCGGCGGCTATTTTTGGAGGATCTAGTCCGATGGGTTGCAGCTGATTTTCACTCCGATGAGTGACGGTGGAGATTTGGAGTCTGATTAAGCTGTTATAAGTTGAGATGCTCAGGGCAAGGCTTTTTTTAAAAATATATTTTTATTCCTTTTTTATTTTTATTAAATTAAATAAAAAAAATAAGGGTATAATGGGAATCTTGTGAAAATTGGACGTTTTAACGGTCAACTATTCCGTCTTGAGGTGATCTGTCTCGAACATTTTGAAAATATAAATAAAAGAATGGGGACCAAATGTCAATATAAATAAAAGAATGGGGACCAAATGTCATAATCATAAAAGCTTAAGGACCTCATCTGGAATTTACCCTGGCGAATCGGAAAAATAAGAAAATTCCACCGCTGACCGTTTTTGGATTTGGTAGACTGTTCGACTTCCAGAAGTATGTAGCAAAATCATTTTTGATTTTGACCAATTTTATTTGAACATTATAATGGCAACGAAAAAACCTTCTGAATATAAACACGAGAAAAATAGAAAAATAGGCAAGCATTAATAGTAAAAAATATTTTAGTCGATTTTATCGAATTTAATTTAACCTCTATTTGGTAGAAATTAAAATTTATATTTTAATCTAAGTCAAAATTAATAATTAATTTTAATTATCTATTTTATACGTCCTACAATTTTTTAACCAGACGCATTATTAAAAATATGATTTTAATCCCTACCAAACTTGAGTTAAATATGACACAATAATCATACAACTATAATTTTAATCTTCAAACTTTCTCTGAAAAATCAAGTAAGAAATTTGAAACCTAGTAGATCAAGAAATATTCAATCAAGCTACATTTTCTATTTATGAAAGTGAAAGCTAGTAGAAAGTTTCAAGAAGCGCGCAAATGTATCAAATAGTATGCCTGAGAATATTTCAAAAAATACTTGGTTTTTAGTTGCATTTTCGTGAATATTTTGGATTCTATATTACATTGATTGGCACTACATGTCTTAATTAATTTTTTTTTCAATCTTTATATTATTTTGATATATGGTTAAAAAATTACTATAATATAAAAATAAATAAAATATGTAAATATAATTTTAATTTCTCCTCTAATTCTTTCTCTACAAAAAATTGTTTGTAGAGAAGGCATGATTTAGTCTGCAAAATAATTCATGCCATGTAATCACAAATTTTTGATTGTTGGGAAAATGTATATATTTTAGCTCACAAATTTTTTTTGCATGGAAAAGCAAGATTTAACCTACAACATAATTTGTAGGGAAATGCGATATTGTTTCGTGGGGAAAATTAACTTTAGCAGATGAATGATTTTGTCAAGGGAAAACTTACGTGACCTATTGTATTCGTCTCCAAAGGGTTCGTAGGAAAAAATTTTGCCCAAAAATTTCAAAATTTTGTGGGTTAAAGTCTATCCCTCGATGTTTGAGGGTAACCGTCCCATGATGCTCTGTATGCGAATACTCAATCGCGAGGATATGGTGATCATTGCTTCAAGAACGCCTTTTCAAGTCGGCTTTTGTCCACTAAGGCAAGGCGATGGAGGCATGATGTTGGCAGCCTAAATCTTTACTAAGGCGAGGCTTGATAGCTACCAACTACCACTGAACTTGCCAGGCCACTTAGTGTGGAGGCAATGGTTACTCCTTTTATCACTTTCATGTCTAAAGATGCAAATGATATATTATTTATACAAAAACGCTATGGGTACAGGATATTTTGACCGAACTGATACAGGAAATTAAAAGTGAATACATGGCAAGGAAAGTTGAGTAAAAACCGGTTTTTACTCAATAGTGAAAAAAACCTGTCAAGAGAAGAAGAACAAAACCGTCTAGGGATCACTGTTTCCCCCAAATCATTTCATAAAAAACTCAGATTTTCTCTCTCGTTCCTTGCCTCTCGTCCTCTAATCCGGCCACACCAACAAAAATCTGAATTTTTCAAGAACAAACATCCGTCAGCCACAACACTTTCCTCCGATTTTGCAGTGATTTTCGCACCCCATTTGCACCATAATCGTAGTATATCCTCCTGTAGATTCGTTCACCTCCAACCCAACAGTGGTTTCTCCAGCTCCTCCTCCCCAACACATTTGTTTCTTCATCTCCTCCCCCCCAACACATTCGACCCAGGCAGTCACAGGTATTTTCCAAAACGAAAGCCCACCAAAATGACAGACAAAGGTATACTGCTTCTTTTTTTCGGACAAAATCGGTGTTTGAAATTGAAATCCATTAAGTGATCTTCTGTTTCTTATATATAAATGCTTATCCAAAATGCGTAGTAGAAAAAGTCCACAGGTTGTTAGGCAATCTTAAATCATTGTTTCATTTTAGTTCAGTAGCTTTCACTAATTTACTTTATTTATTTTGATCTTAATTACGTTTTTCCCAAATTATGAACAAATCTTATGCATGTCTAACAATTCTCGAGTCTGTTCTCTTTGTGCTTAATGTTGCAAACTGCAATTCCAGTCAATGAAATATACATGATTATTTATAGGCAGAGTTATGCTCTTAGTTATAATAATTATGCAACTTCTAACAAAAATAGAAATTTTGTTGCAGGAAAAGAAATTGTAGGAGGTGAGAATCATAATTTGTTGCTGGAATATGATAACGAGAACATAATGGGAATTTGAACGGGATTATTTTGATTGTTCTAATTCTGTGTAAGAACCTCTACAGATTGTATTGGAAACTTTTGAACTGTCTTACTTAGATGGAGAGGTAGTACAATGACATTCAATAACTTGTTTGTTTGATTGTCAATCCAGTAAGAGAATGTTGGCGTGATGATTAAGATGGGCACGACTGGAATTGATTGTAATCGATTTAGACTTGATTTTTGCCTATTTAGTTGATTTGTTTACTTATTCTATGGCTTGTTTATTTTAGTTTATTCCTCGTAATTTTGTTAAGGTTTTCTTATTCTTATTTAAGGCTTCAGTAGATAGTTGGAAGACTTTAGTTTTGGCATTTAAAAGAATTCTGATACACTTTGGAATATCGAAGCTTCATTCAATCCTTTTTCGGAAACACAGATAACATAAATCAAATGTAATTATCTTCGTTTCAACTGCATTTTTGTTGTACCTCACATGTATTATAGTCAGTCAAACAACTAGTCTTTTTCTTGGATATTTGCTGCACCTAAATTCAAACCGGAGAAAAATAGACCAAAAAAGCTTTGTTTCTTCAAACCGGATACCATTCAATGCTATGTTTATTCTTTATTTTTGTTTCGGGTCTTGTAAACCAAAATCACCCTGCCTTTCATTCAATGTTTCCTATTTCCATCAACAACGCACATTTTCCATATAAAAGCCGACCCTAACTATCAAAAGTGGAACAAACGTTCGACGGTGCAATAGTTCAACATAACATATTAAAACGTAGATATGTCATCATAGTAACCGACCTTAACAATACTATGACCAACAAGTTCATCCGTTACAACAAACCATATAGCAAATACAAAATGACGTCATAGTACTCTGTCTACCACAAACTTAACTCTTATCACCCGTTCAAGTCGCTCACTTTCCTTTCTCATCACATTTTGCATTGTGAGAAGTAGTGAGTGTCACTTCTACAACTATGAAAAACTCCAAAATTCCTTCCTCGCAT
>CAIGRS010128683.1:0-11954 GCA_903798395.1 Fraxinus floribunda
TCTTCTTTTTAATTACATATTCTTTAGAAAAAAAAAATCACTTTTTATAAACCCCCATCATGTTTATGGCGCTTAGACCAGATGGTCCGCTTTCTTTCGATTGAGAAATTTTAAATAAATATTAATTGTGTACCTATTGAAATGTATAAATTGAAAATGAAATTCATCATCTTTAAAGATTAAGAAGTGAGTTTTTGACTATAAAAAACAATTGAAAATACTCAAAACGGTGAAAATTTGAATAGGGTTTTACCATAAAACATTCATGTGAGTTGTCGAAGTGAGTACTTGACATGGAACGGAAGTATCTATATATTCTCTCTATTCAATGCTACGAATTGCCATAATTTCAAACGGATGGTATAACATTTGTACCATGTTTTATATAAGAATAATGTTATTTGCAATCGCATATTATCGTAATCGTCCTACATGACATACGTATATGTGGCGGTTAGTGATATTTTAATTCAAAAATTAATTAGATTATCTAATTCGAAGACCCCGTGTACTCGATTAAAGAAATTGATGCATATTAGGATCGATGAGAAAAAAGTGACATGAACGATTGTGATCCTTTCCAGCTACATACAAATGTAATGCTCAATAGATACGAGAAAAATCATCAAACAATGAATTTCATTGCAAGAAAAACGCCCGTCCAAGAATTAATTACTGCTGAAGTTTCACACGAGAAGAACTCATCAAAAATCAATTAAATGACATAAAAAAACAGTTCAGGGTAATCAAAATCGATAAAATGAAAAGCCTTTGTGATTTTCTTGTCTTATGGTTTGTGGAGTATAAGCCACAACCAGCATGGCATGCATTTTATTAGTAAATAAAAGAAGGTGAAATAGACAAGGCTATAAAATCCCTTTTGCAAAGGAGCATGTTTGGCCGAGCTTAAAAGTTTATAAAACAAATTTACTTATTTTGACAAACATTAGTTCCAAGTTACTTACTTTTGAAGAAAGTGTTTTAACTTATTTTCAAGAATACTAACTTTAAGCAAAAAGAACGAAAAAAACAAAATTTAAAACATTGAGATTTGAGAGTCAATTCCAAGTGTGATGAGAAAATGTTGAGGCCGACTAAAAACTAAAGGCATTTTATGCACAAGACAAGACAGTAATAACATGTTTGGTAGGATGGATAACATTGGACAATATTACGGAAAAAAAATGATATCATAATACCATCAAAGCCTGTCTAAAATTTTGGCTCGAATATGATTCGAACATTTGTAGAATGTCCCCAAGTCAGTCAATATGCAATATAAGAGGCCACTTACAATTTGTTAGATGATTAATGCTATTTAGTACCGTTAATGTTAGTATCTATCTAAGCACTAACTGCTTAAGCCTCGTTTAACACCCTTTTTTTTCCAAAACTCTTTTTTTTCATATACTCATTTTTAACCATATATTTACATAATGAAATGTTTTGCACGTAAATAAAAAAAAATCTCTATTTTTTAATCACACATTATCCGAAAAATCACTATTCAAAACTCTATTTTCTCTTTAAAAAAGCTGTCAAACAAGGGCTGCATAATAGACTTGTGGATTTTATAATCTACCTTTAATTGAATATATCACTTAATGTCATATAGACCAATGTTACAACACAATAGTGCTAAATAACATTATTTAACTAACAGCGTTCCTAATGTCCCCCCAAGGCAACAACCAACATTTGAAAAAAAAAAGTTAAAATCTTGTTCATTGTTTTATTAGTCATGTCTTGTGCTGCGTAACAAACATGCCCACGTTATAGAAAATGAGATGCAAACTTCGTCACTGATTTCTTTTCATAAAGAAAAGGAAAGGAATAAATTCAGATTTCGCTTGAGTTTTATATCTGTCAACCGCTATACAAATCACAAGCTTGGAATGGACTTGGCTCGAATGAACTGTTTGAGAATGGCTTTCTCTTCATCAATGCGTTTTTTCTCTTCGGGATCTGTTGGCTTCGCTCTCCTCCTCTCTTCCAACATCCATTTGAATAATTCATGCTGCTGATCCTCCGGTATTGGTGCACGTAATTTTGTAGGCCCCACGACCGGTGGTGGAGTAGGTGACTTCTCAGAAACTGTAGCACCTGCGGCAGAAGTTGAGACAGGAGTGCTAGGAACATCGGGGGACTCGGCTTCTTCTGTACCCAAATCTTTCTTCTTTGTCCTCGTGAAAAGATAAGCTACACGAAATACACTCTGTAAGTCAATAGCTTTACAAGGGAGGAAACGTTGTTCATTAAGTGTCACACACATTGAAACAGAGTTCAACGCAATGAATTCCAAATATGGAAATTTTAGAAGTTCAAATTTGTGTCTAATATCCATCATCAAAAGCCAAATGATGTACATGTACATATCCATGAACGAAGGTTAAAGTCAAATATCATAAAAACGGAAGAAATATTTCTTAAAAGAAAGTTATGCATCCTTTAGGAACTATAGCAATAGAAAACAAAAGAAAATGGTGTATAGTGTATAAACAAGAGGATCGACTAAAAAGGTTGTTAGCGTGTAAAGTTCGATATATTACTTGCAACTGGGTAAAATGTCGTAGAAAATCCATATCATACGCGAGTTTCGACATTGAATTGCACAAAAATGAATAGGGAAGACTAGATGGCACATATCTGGTAACCTCCAATGCAAAAATGTTCGTAGGCTTGAGACTTTTAGTTTATGAAATACTGAATTGCTTTCATTCCGTTCCCATTAAAAATTGAAAAAGAAATGAATAACTCAGTTTAACGAAATTAAATTTGAACGTAGGTATCACATTCTTGAATAGTCCTTTCAGAGAGAGAGAACAAACAAGCATCATTTCAAATGGTCTACTACCCACATCAATAGCTTGGATTCACACATACCAATTTCATAATTCCCACAATATCTCAGAGAAACTAGAAAAAAAAAAACGATTGCTCTAGAAATAGATAATTATTTAAAAAGAGAAAAGTAATATAAGAAACTTTATTAGCATCACAAGTACAAAAGTGTACCTCAAAAACCACCACAAAAGTTTTCAACCCAATTTGCAAAACGAAGAGAATGAGCAACTTCAAAGGGCAATGACATAAACAATAGGGAAACTAGAATGGAAAACTTATAGTTGAAATCCACTAAAAGGAAAACTTGAAAAAGAAAAGAAAGATTCTTTTCTTCAGAAAATAAGTGCACCTATGGCTAACTAAGGTATAGGTACCTGCAAACTCTTAACATAAATTCTTGATTTTACCACAAAAATAAACCATGAATATCATCAGCCATTATCGGACAAGAACACAAATTCCTGGTCTTTCAAGCTTCCAAATAGAATCTACAGTTCCCATATAAAAGACTCCTCATGTGACCTTTATCATTTCAAAAAATAATCCTATCTAACACCAGTCTAGCCACACTTAATAAGTTCAATTAAATGAATCATATAACATTGCATTTAAGTGAATTTATTATTTAACGCTATGCACTTGCCACCCATATTGGTGCTTGACATTAGTAGTGCTGATTAGCATTACTCCTTCATAAGTGTGAATCCTTGTAGTAGTGAAAAACGTGTTTGGGATAGACTTATTTAAGAAAAGCAATTAGGGTTAGCTTTAAAGGTTTTCTAGTATTCTACATATCTGCTTTAGTTGTTTTCCTTCTCAAATTATATTGTTTTAAACCCTATATAGAGAGAGGTCTATGCATATTATTGCTTAGACTTGATTACTAAATGGAACTATATTTCACTCCTCCAATTCCTGCTTCTCTCTCTGATTCCTCTCCCCTTTCTCCCCCCTCTTCTTCTCTTTCTCCCCGTCTTCTCTTCTTTTCTTCTCTCCCCTTTCCCCTTCTTCTATGAGCTTATATGAGCTTCCGTCATCAATCACTGGAGAAAGCAATTCCGTACATTCCTCCACATCAATCTTAAGTAATATAAAGTAAGTTAAATCAATAAACAAATCATGGAAAAACAACTATTGAGTTTTCGGAACACCAACTAGTGTATAAACCGACACCCTCTCCATTCTTCCAAATCAGTCATTTTTCTATTTATTTGCACATCAAAATCCACCAATATAGGTCCCTCTTCCAATGACTTGAATCTTGACAGCATTTCCCTCAGGTTGGTATGAGCGCTGTCCCAGATATCTCCCAAATCCAAAAACTAATTTCTAAATATGAATCCCAAAAACAATATCTGATGGAAAAAGCAAAGATAGTCATTCCCGAGTGAGCCAAGTAAAAATGAAACATTCATTAAACGCAGCCAATGTAACAAATACACTAGATTCAACGTTCAAAGACACCATTTGCCTACAAATACATGAAACATAAATATATAAATAGAGACGCCGAAACAGACCTCCGACAGTGAAATTAACAGCCAATAGAAGTGGCCAGAGGAACTTATAGCGGCGGGCAAATGATTCTTTAGTTGGCTGAGGTAACGGTGTCGACGGAGGAGGAGGAGGGGGAGTTATAGCAGCCTGAGACCCCGTTGACGACCCCGACGACGCTATCGATGATGGTGCAGATGCCTGTTGTTGCTGATATTGCTTCCGCTGTGCTGTTAATCGTTCCGTAATGGAAAAAATAATTTGAAAATCAAAAGCTACAAGAAAAGGGAATTGATTCTTTTTCTTCAGTAAAAGCTACTCAAATTATATATACCTTTCTTGGGTTTGTTGGCGTAGAGTTTCGGCCCTTCGCTCATTGTTGGAAAACGTTTGTTAACTTTTATCTCTTTCTCTCTATAGAGACTGAAATTTGCTTACAATTTTTCGGATGAATCCATCAATGTGAAGCTTTTTTTTTTTNCTTTTGGGGGTGAGCAACCAGCAATCCGTTACGACGTCGTATCAACCGGACGCATTTCCTCGATCATTGCCTCACTGGTCTCCTTTGTTGGACTACGATTTGGTGCATAGCCTTAGGCATTTCCTTTGAAAGAGATTTCTCGTAATCCCATCTACTTCTAGATCGAATGTCACTTTCATCCAAACAAAGAGTGAAAGCATTTGCTCGCCTTTCTCGGGTAATATAAGTCCTTGTTTGGCACCCGTTTTATAAAACTCATTTTTTCTCGAACTCATTTCAACCACCCATTTCATAAAATCCAGAACTTTCATCAACTTTTCAACCGCATATTTTAATTTCATCATTTTTTTTATATCAAAAAAATCTATTAAAAATCCAATTTTAACTAGATGGGACTATGTAAGCTCACTCGACAAAGAGAGAGTCTTATACTTCGAGCAAGGCACGAATACAGTGTTACATGAATGTCTATGAAATTAACGAACAATAATTTGAACTTAAAATGTGTTCATATTCTACTTTCTATTCAAATTAGTCCTCACAAATATTACACATGGAAGACTAGTAAAATTACAATATTATTTTGCGCAGGGCCTCCTAAGAAGATCAAATCTCCAAGCTTCCATCGTATCCGCATCAAGCACTTTTATCAGTTCGAAGAACGCCCAGCGCCAAAACCTCTCCCGCGATCTTAGAAACTTCCGTGACCTATTAATGATGCAGGAAGAAACTATTAGAATCAGACTTGAGTCACTTTTAAGCAACTTTTTGTTAAGTGATACGGTCAAAATAAAAAAGTATATTCATCATTGCTCAATTAAAAAAATATTTATTGTAAAACTTACGTATTAGCTTATTTATTTTTTCAAACATGTTCTCACAAAAAGAGAAAAGAAAGTATGTGCGTGTGTAAGACTTACCAGGAGGTGGAGGTACACAACGTCCCATAGCTGCAAGCTCCAGACTAACCTTTGCAAATCGGGCATTTGCAACCGTGAAAAAAGTCTATGCAGTTCCTTTGGCACCAGCCCTTCCTGTTCGACCGATACGATGAACATAATCCTCTAGAGATCCCGGGAAGTCATAGTTGATGACATATTTCACATCCTTCACATCTGCCAGGTTCAAAAACAAAACTGCATGGAATAAAATACTTCCTAAAGTAGTAGTCCAGTTTCAAGATCTAAAGTTAATGTCATCAATAGAAAGATGAGATGTCGAAAATTATGTTTTCTAGGGAGGATTTCAGTTGAACCAATCTATAAATTTAAATTTACCAAGGAAGAAATAGAAAGTCCTCATAATTTCTCCCCCTCCAAAAACAAAATAAAAAAATATTGCCATCAATCGAACATGCGGGCATTGGTCAGTTAATGGGAATTGGATGATGCAGATGAAACTAACACTTAGCCCTTGTTCGGCGGAAATTAAAATCCAAATTTTAATCTAAGACAAAGTCAACAATTAATTTTAACCACATTTCATGATCCACAACTTTTCAAACACACATTTCATCAATTTTTATCAAAATCTACTAAAAATTTGATTTTTAATCCCCATCAGGTGCCTAATGTATTATTAAGCTATGTTATTACAATTTATCTAATCTAAGACCTAGATCTGTATATATTTGACAGACGCAGCCAACAAATATTCAAACAAAGAAGTCCTTAAAGATCATTAACCTTTATTTTGCAAGCCCTAGACATACCTAGACCCCGAGCTGCAACATCAGTTGCAGTCATTATGGGACTCTTGCCAGCTTTGAATTCTGAGAGGACCCAATCCCTTTCTGCTTGGCTTTTGTCTCTATGAATAGATAATGCAGGCCAACCATCCATACGAAGCTGCCTAGTTACTTGATCACAGCCATTTTTGGTGTCCATGAATATCAAAATCCGGCTACCATCCATAATGTCCTCCAACAACTTCACTAATCTATATTTATGGACAATTCGATTTGAAATATGAATCCAACATACAGGACACAAATACGAGACACTTCCTAAGGTACAGAAGTGCAATCAGAAAATAAGTGTAGAAAATTGGCCTACTTATCATATTTTTGGTTCTCGGAAACAATTTCAACATGCTGGCGAATTGCATGATTGGCTTTTAAATCTGCAGAACCAATAATCACCTGTCCCAAACAAAATAACATAGAAAACAAAAAAGATATCCCATATTACTCGGTAACTTAAAATTGCATGGCTTTATGAACCAACTCAAGCAAAGCTTTATGATATCAAACTCATCTTGATTTATAAAAGATCCTTAGACATTGCTTGGAGCTTCTCCACATTATACTTCCAGCTGAGCTCAACCCAGCTTCTTCAGAGTCAAGCTTGCAGAGCTGACTGATTTATGAAACACTTATATTAAGAGCGTTTTTCCATTGCTTCTTTACTTGGAGAAATAAGATTTTTTTAACTTCTTTGGAAAAAGATGTAGAAAAGCTTAGATGCAAAGTCAAATTTGTTTGTGTAAGAGAGGTGGGATATATGCAGCTTGGTGGCTTTAGTTTTGGCCGGGGGGAGGGGGTCCTGATTAATTAGGATGAGGCTGAGTGGAGAGAGGTTAATAGCGAAATTGGCAGGAATGCAATGTCTCGAGGATATGCAAATTTTGTTACGAGCAGGAATCAAAGGATAGACTCAACGCCCGTATTGTTGTCCGATTTGGGCTTGTTTTCACGCTTCTATTAAAGAAGAGGGCAAAAACATTCAACTCAACGTGTTTTTCATTCATGTTACTCCAACACTAGGTTATGAAATGGCAATTTAATTTTTAGTACTACTGTTGGATTTTTGCTATCAGAAATAAGTTGGAAAAAACTACCCAAAAAATTTGTGGGAGAAATTTTAATTGCTAGAGAGAAATCAGGGTTTGGTAATACAAAATTGCAAAATAAATTACATGATGTCCGATAATATTTTTCCCTCGTTCTACCACACAATAAAATGTTGTGACGCCATTCCGGCACTGCTAACGACTCCATAACAACTCCATCTAATTAGCCGAAACCCGTTCTAGTTTTTAGCTTCTGGCAGCTTATTATAAGCCAAAAAAGCCATAAATCTGTTTGGGGTCTCAAAATAGCTTATAGCTTTAAAAGAAAAGGCTAGCTTCAGCAAAGGAAGTTCAAAATCAGACTAACTAGATTAGCAAGGAGCGCTGAAAAAGTTAGCTAGCCTATAATTTGTTATAGATGGATAAAAAAAAAACTATTAACTGTACTGCACTCTAGTAGTCAAGATCCAACATATATGTTACAGGTAAAAGCCATGACTTCGTCCACGTCGCAAGAAAGTCCACTTACTTTATATGGATTAAAAAGGAATTGACGGGCAAGTTGTTCAACTTCCTTGGGCCATGTAGCACTCCAATATAGCGTTTGACGATCTAGGCGAATCTGCAGAAATCATGGAGCAAAAAATCAATTGAACACATTAGCATCAACAAAATGACAGAACAGAAAAATAAAAAGGAATGTGAATTTCCATGCTGCATCAATGTTCAAACAGGACACTTCCTAAACTAATTCTGCGTGACATTCCGCACAAACCAAGCACAAATGACGTTTCCCAAAAACCTATTGGAGCCAAATGGATAACATAATGGGTTTCTCCGTGAATGCTCCTAACCAGCGGAAACAGAAATTATCAGTGTTTGATAAATAAACGTTTGTCTCAAAGTTGCTAACTAATGAAATCTTTAAGGTAATAAATTGAAATCAAAGGATTATGTCAGATCAAGAGAACGATTATACAAGTTAGCCATTATCCAATAGTTGTCAACCCATTATTTACCTCAACAATGATGTATAATGAGAAGTCTTATCTGAATCTCATTATAGTACAGCATCTTAGTACTGATGAGCGTTTAAAACATATACTTATAAATGCTCAAGAGAACCAGTCTAGAAACAGACCTGATTAATAATTTTTTGAATCTGAGGTTCAAAACCCATATCTAGCATCCGATCTGCCTCATCCAACACAAGATATGTAACCCTTCGCAGGTTTGTATGATGAGACTCCAACATATCAATTAGCCTCCCAGGTGTCGCAATGACAACTTCGACACCTAGTTGGGAACAAAGATAATGGTAAGTGAAATGATAACTGGGATTACATTTAAGAATACAAGTAAAAAAAGAAAGAAAGAAATAGCAGAAGGAGATACCCGATCCATGAACACCACGATAAAGTAGTAAAGTCACGTTGAGCTTATCACCACCCACCTTTCTGGAGATCACAAACTTGGGTCCCAAAGTATATGCACGTATTCTTAATCCTTGACGATGCACCAAATTTAGTAGCTTCTTGCTGAATCTGAACGGCGAGTTTACGAGTGAGCGCTAAAACTAAAACAATTGGACCATCTCCCGGAGCTAACAAAGAACACATACGATTCACAAATATTATGTTATCCAATGGCTGACAAATGGTCGAAAAATAAAATATAGATGCCTACATATATGTATAGATACAAATTCAAATCCACAGACAAGCATCAGAAAAAATATCATAATAATGACATTACTGAACCCATAATACCTAAAAATGGTTGAGCATTAACATGGACAATTGCAGGTAAGAGATAGGCAAGTGTCTTTCCTGACCCTGTTTCTGCAATACCAATAAGATCACGGCCTTTCATAGCCATGGGCCAACCTTGAGCTTGAATGGGTGTAGGTTCAGTAAAACCTGCTTTTACAACTTCTTGCATAACATAATCTGAATTGACATTATTCAAGAGCTTAATAACCAAATTAAGATAAAAAACCAAAACAATAAATTTCATTCAATACCAAAGAAGAGTTTCTTGCGAAATGAATAAACTAACTGTGTCTAAAAGAGACTACCTCCACGTAGAGCAACAAGGGAGGAAATGTAATAAAAAAGATAAAGATCACCCAGCGTAGAACACCAAAAGTCCATTGTGTATATGTTTTCCTACCGAAAGATCTTTGATGGAAAAAGGCATTTGAGCTTGATCTGATGTAAGGTTTTATAAAAGAAACTTATTCAGACCATATGATTTATAGCAGTTTCACTCTAGATGCCTAAAATGTAATATGAAATGAGAACATTCTATCTTAAAAACATTCATGGAAAGTTCCCTCCCTCTCATGTGCACTCACTGAAACTTCACAATTGACATTGAGCCCCAAAAAACCAAGCATAGGCAGTAAATGCACAAACCCGCCAGCTGATTACATCTGTTTAAACAGATTGGTTAAACATAAATAAAGCCAAGCATGCTCGATGAGAAACTAGCACTTCCCATTTTGTCATGTATATGTAATAAACACAACTTTAGTGGAAACAATTTTTTGCTCAGGAAGCATAACACTTATATAAACTACATCCATTTTTTGTTCAATAAGGTACGCATACACCAGTAGGGGTTCATTGGTAGACTTCTTAGGTAAATTACATTTTCTTATAAGAAATTTGCTTTCTTACAGTTCTATTCAATATTGCAATTGCTTAATGGAACTTAAATACAACTTTTCTTATATTTTGCCTTTCATTTCTGCAGTCATGTAGTTCATATATTTTCAGTACAGACAAAGCCAGAGAGTCCGGGAGACCCCAGAAATGTGGAGAACAGACATACGAGTGCATCTTATCCTTACCCTAAATAATCTCGACAAATTCAGAAACTAACTATTGTAAGTTAACCAATTAGCCAACCTATCTGAAATTAGATACAGCTCAACTTTATCAATATAAGTGCATATAATACAAGACAATCCCACTTGTATACAATACCAATTATCCACATATTCAAAATCCTATGCAGGAAAAGGAAACTCCGCCAGGTTGTACCTGGAAACCCAACACTGGTTTGGGCACATCCTTTCCTTCGACATTGATCTCCCGACGCCGCCTATACTCCTCGACCTCACTCTCGGACATTGCCGCAACTGACGGCGACTCCACATTAAAGTTCTTCTCAAACGGAGTCAACCCATCCAAATCCAATTTCCTCTGTGGCGCCTCCGAAGCGCCATCGTATTCTCTTTTAATCGATGATGATGAAGACAAACGATAACTCGAACCCCCGCCAAACCCTGAATCACTGAAATAACACGAACCAGAAAACAAAATCAAAAACCTATTCCCATAAAGAAAAAACTCAGAAACAACTGATAGTTAGTAGATATAATAGTTGCATTTATGTAAATATGGACGTAAATTGAGGGTTAGGGATTATTACGTTCGGCGGTCGCGGTAGGAGCCGGGGTCCGCAGAGCGACTGTCGTAGCGGCTCATGACTTGTTAGTTCTGCGTGCACTACTGGTTGAGATTATGGAAATTCACGAAGAGGTTTTGAAGAATGGTAGTGCAGTGCTTCTGGGAAGAGAAAAATGGGGGGAAATAGAGGTTTGGGGTGAGGGTTGAAATTGCATGGTTCGATTTCTCAATTATTTTTCCTTTCTAATGGGGTCGGAATTATTTTTAGTGTGTGTTTGAGCCACGTCATTTTAGAAGAATGTATTTTGAAATAATAGATTAATGAAAAATATGTAGTTGAAAAATAAAGAAAAATTATTGATGTGGTAAAAAATATTATTTTATTGAAATATATATAATTGAAAATGAGTAGAAGAATGTAAATGAAAATTTTAATGTGGCTCAAATAGAGGTTTAATTCGATTTATTAAATGTGCCATCTCTAAAATGACTAAAAAACATAGTGATGGTCGGGATGGAATGGGGAGGCACACACCGAGGGATCCAACATTCAACGAGCGTAGATGGCCACCCGTACTGAATTCCTCGAGAATAAATTCCTTTTTTGGTGTCAATGTATATATATTTTTTGGATATATATCTGTGATGTCAAATATTCTTAAGTAGCTTTCATAGATTAAGGATCTATTTGATTGCAAAAGTGAAAAATTGGTGGAAAGAAAATGTTTTACATAAATTGGATTGCATATAAATTGTTTTAATAAGAATTGTAATTAAATGTGTTTGATTGATATAATTTTCACCTGAAAAATGTTGAAAGTTTGGTGTCCGTTTGACTTCGTTTTTATAAAATATTTCAATTAAAGTGATAATTTTTTCTACCATTGGATCTAAAATTTGTTCCAACAAAAAAATTATCATACCAAATA
>CAIGRS010128732.1:0-29034 GCA_903798395.1 Fraxinus floribunda
TTCTCTATGTGGATCACCATTGGAGGTTAGACAATTGGACAATTTGGATTGCAGATCGTGATCATTGGAGTTCGAGAATCAGCAAAGGAGTTTGCAGAATTCATCAAATGTATAATTATTCTAAACATAATTTCTATCTAAACACAAAACAGATCTTTGTATGGGAATTGAAAATTGATTTACTTCCACTGCGCATGATTAAGTAGATTCACAACACTTTAATCATACACTTAATCCAAATGGGATGGCTAAATCCGAATATGAGAGGGAATTGATGGCCATCGTGTTCGTAGTTCAAAAGTTGAGACACTACTTATTGGGCCAAAAATTATATGTTTGCACAGATAAAAAAGGCTTAAAACTTCTTAATGGAGCAACTGGAGGTAAATCCAGAGTATTAGAAATGGTTGCTTAAATTAATGGGTTATCAATTTGAAATTCAATATCGACGGGAAATTGAAAATAAGGCTACAAATACACTTTTTTGAATTAGTTCTTCAGCTAAATTAATGGCGATATCATCTCCTATAGTGTTACAACTGGATACCTTAGCTGAAGTAGTAAGGGCAGACCTGTACTTGCAGAATATCATTCGGGACCTCACTTGAGATTCCTCCAGCAAGCCAGATTTTGCAGTGGTAAACCGTCAGTTGTTTTTTAAGGGAGATTGTTACTACGGTTGATGTTAATTCCTTTGGTGTTGCAAGAGAGACATGACAGAAAGATGGGGATAAAGAAAGATGTACACATATATGTTAGCCATTATACCGTTTGCCAACAACATAAGTATAGTGCACTATCATCGGGAGGCCTTTTTCAATCACTCACTATTCCCAGTCAAGTTTGGGAAGATATCACCATGGATTTCGTCGAGGGTCCACTAAAGTTAGGAACCATAGATACGATTTTGGTAGTGGAGGACCGATTGAGTAAGTATGGACACTTTATTGGACTTAAGCATCCTTTCATGGCTGCAAACGTGGCTGGAGTTTTTGTTAAAAAAGTGGTGCGACTTCTTGGGATACCCCATTCCATCGTCTCTGACATAGACAAGATTTTCAAGACCCATTTTTAGGAGGGGTTATTCTGTTTGCAAGGTATGAAGCTCAATCGTAGTACGACTTACCATCCCCAGTCCGATGGACAATCAGAGGTACTAAAACGCACTTTAGAGAACCTATCTTGCTTCATCACAACCCAAACTTGGTTCAGTTGGTTAACGTGGGCCGGGTTGTGGTACAATGCTTCATATCACAAAGTAGCCAAGACCACTCATTTCCAGATAGTATATGGGTACAAACCTTCATCCTCTCTAAGGTTTGAAAAAGGATCCACTCTAGTTTCTGCGATAGAACAACAACTGCTTGAACGGGATCAAATCCTTGATAAACTGAAGGCATAGTTGCTTCAGACACATGCTAAAGTGAAGAGCATGGCTGATTCTAATCAGAGAGATATCCAATTTAATGCTGGTGATCTGGTATATTTCAAGATTAGACAGTATCGTCCAAAAACGTTAGCTCCACGTCATAATGAAAAATTAGCTCCAAAATTTTATTGTCCATTTGTAGTTGAGAAGAAGATTGGTCAGGTTGCCTATAAGCTGTCTCTTCCACCTGCTTGCAACATTCATCTTGTTTTCCATGTGTCACAGTTGCGCAAGGCAGAGAGTGTAGTGCTCGTTGTGGATGAAGCGCCCAGCCAATTAAGTGAAGAGTTTGAAATGTTGGTAGAACTAGAAGCAGTGCTTGGGGTGAGAGCAGGGTTAGACCACAACATTAAGGGTCTTGATGTTTTAATCCAATGGAAAGGACTTCCACCACTGGAAGCAACTTGGGAGTCTTAAGACATGTTGAAGCAACAATTTCCTTTCTTCCACCTTGAGGACAAGGTGAGTCTCATTGTAGGGAGTAATGATAGACATGCAGTCCAGTTTACATGTCAAAGGCACAACAAAAGAGCAAAAACAAAAACGAAAATAAATCAAGAGAGGAAACTACATGCAGCAGATATACAGTTACAAAATCTATTAAAGTAAGAATTTAGAAACACAACAACATATAAATAGGGAGGATTTTTTTCATTTGGGGCAGGCAAAAATTGGTAGACACTTGGGAGAGAATTGGCCTCTCGAAAGCCAAATACCCTTGTTCTTTTTTCATTGTTTATGCTTTACAAATTACAAAGGTGTGCTCTTCTTATAGCATATTTATATCCTTTTTGTAGCACAATTACAGTAATAGAAAATAGCATTTCTGTTTGAGTTCCTGTTTCAGTCTACTATCTTCCATTTACTCTTAATTGTGGTTGGTGAATTAACTCTGCAACTGGTATCTATCAAATGACCAAATTGGTAAGTGCAAAATGCCTAAAACTCAACCATATCAGAGATTCCTATGACAGACCTCCTAGGGAATTTATCACAATTGTTCCTGAACCATTAGATTTATCAAACTGAAGCTTCAAATGTTGATCATCATATTACAATAACACCCAATGTAAGATGAAGAATATATGTTAATTATTTTTATCTTAAGAGCCGAGAAAAAAGTATATGAAAGGGTAGAGACTTGGTAAAAATATCTGTCAGTTGAGAATGTGTAGAAACATCGCACGGTACTTAACTTTAGTAGAGGAACGTGAGACAACACTTTGCCTCTGGGACTTCCAAAAGATAAGGGAGTCTCCTAAGAAGAGGCTGAAACCAGTGACTATCAAATTATGAAGCTGGGATATTGCATGACCAAGAGCAACCAACTGATGAAAAGGCACCAGATAAAACGTGATTTTGGAGGACAAAATGGTGACTACACAGGAGGCAAATTGAATACCAGTTTTTAGAATTCTGTTATATATTGTTACAGTTCGTTTGTATAGTTTTTCATTTTTCAGTCAATTAATTTGTATTAAGTAGTGTTCTAGATTATTCTTCCTTATTGTATATATAGAAGTATAGCTCAACGTCTGTAAACAACTCAGTTTTATTTTCTAAATGAATTCATCAGTTTGCTCTGTTACTTCTTACAAGGAGTTCATTACATTCCTTCTTCTCCTTCATTTTCTTACA
Organism: Fraxinus floribunda; assembly: GCA_903798395.1. Taxonomy (NCBI): domain Eukaryota; kingdom Viridiplantae; phylum Streptophyta; class Magnoliopsida; order Lamiales; family Oleaceae; genus Fraxinus; species Fraxinus floribunda. The sequence continues at coordinate 3,068 of CAIGRS010128732.1, forward strand.
TGGTATCAGAGCCATAGTCATGGCAAACAATCAAAGCATCACTGCAGAAACAACAAATCCAAATACAAATGCTGATCAAAATATTAATGCTAATCCAGGACCAAACACTCATTTCAATGATCCCACTCATCCCAGCAGTCCCTATTATATAGGGGAAAATGACATTTCAGAAGCAATATTGGTCACTCATGTGCTTGATAATACCAACTACTATGCTTGGGCAAGATCCATAAAAAGGGCACTTCAAATTAAAAACAAACTGGGTTTCATTGATGGAAGCCTTTTTGAGCCAACAGATTCCAATGATTTACTGATAGAACACTGGTTGCGTTACAATGACATACTCATTGCTTGGTTGCAAAACACCATATCTTTAGAGATCAAGTCTCGAACTCTGTATGTTGACACAGCTCGTGAACTTTGGATGGACCTGGAGCATTAGTTGGGACAACAGAATGCTCCACGTATCTATGAAGTAAAACAATCCATTGCTACTCTAACACAGAATGAAGACATTGTAAGTGTGTACTTCTCAAAGTATAAGACACTCTTAGATGAATTGATGAACTTTGAGTCTATTCCCAACTGCACCTATGGGGGTTTCAAATCTTTTATTTAAAATCAGTAGAGAGACTAGGTAATGAAGTTCTTAATGGGGCTGAATGATTCATATAAGGCTATCAACGCTCAAGTCCTACTGATCAAGCCTTTTCCTACTTTAAATGAGGTATTCTCTGTAGTCTAGTAAGAGGAGAAAAAGAGGCAGATCTCAATGGACACCCTTATACCTGATTCATGGCACTTGCAGCCAGAGGAAGTTCATATAATGCAACAAGACATAATGTGATGGGATAAAGAAAATACTACCGCACCTTGTGTAAGATACCTGGGCATTCATTGGAAATGTGCACTAAAGCAAATCCCAACAAATCAACTTGCAGCTATTATCACATGACTGGGCACTCTGTGGACAAGTGCTATAAGATCCATGGATATCCTTCTGGGCACAAACTGTATGGAAAGGGAAAGACCTATGCAAGTATGGTCTCATTGTAGGGACAAGGAGATACTGAGACTGACAATCAGATGACATTTACTCAAAAGCAGTATGCACAAATTCTGGTCTTATTACAATCACAAAACAACAAATGCCTCACCGGCTCAACCCCTACAGACACACAATCTTCCAAACTCTCTGGTATCGCATTCTGTTTATCTGCCTATTGTGTCAACACTAGTAAGAACTCTAACACACCATGGATAATAGATACAGGAGCAACAGATCATATACTTTGTTGCACTTCATTTTATAGCATCCTCCTAGCCAAAGTATCTTATTCAGTTTCACTTCCAAATGGTAACCTAGTTGATATCACACACGAAATGTGAGAATCATAAAGAAGCTAATGCTGAATAATATACTCTTTGTTCCCACTTTTGCATTCAATTTAATATCAGCTAGAAAATTGACACAAACCTCCAAATGTTGTCTGATATTTTTTCCTGAAAAATGTTTTGTGCAGGACTTTTCGACTTCGAAAACGACTAAAATGGGTGAAATGAGGCAATGACTATACCATTTAACACAAACCCAAGTTTCACCTTCAGCCTTAACAAAAGTTATGTCTCTTACCCTAAACGAAATCTCCATGACAACAGCCATTTCTAGCAGAAATAAGGACTCTGAACTCTGGCATTTTAGGCTGGGGCATCCATCATATTCTAGATTAGAATTATTAGATATCAATTACATTCCTAAGATTGCTAAAAAGCCTCGTTCTGTGTGTCCTATGGCAAAGATGCATAGATTGCCATTTCCTGTTAGTCATCATAAATCTAAGGAAATTTTTGATCTCATACATTGTGACTTGTGGGGTCCTTGTGCTGAACCTAGTTATGATGGATCTAAATATTTTCTCTCCATAGTTGATGATTTTAGTAGGTGAACATGGGTTTATATATTGAAAACTAAATCAGATGCTATTGCAGCTTTGCAAGAATTTTGTGCTCTTGTAAACACACAATTTAAGTCACAAGTTAAAGTCATTAGAACAGACAATGGGGGAAATTTGAAATGAAGGAATACTATCACAAAAAAAGGAATTATACACCAGAAAACATGCGTCGAAACACCACAGCAAAATGCCATAGTTGAAAGTAAACACCAATACATTCTTAATGTTGCTAGAGCTCTGAAAATCCAAAGTGCTATTCCCATGAAATACTGGAACGAATATGTTCTCACTGCAGTGTATTTAATAAATAGAACGCCTTCACCCTTACTTGAGAACAAAACCCCTTTTGAGATTTTATTCAAACACAAGCCAGATTATTCACACCTTAGGATCTTTGGTTGCTTAGCCTTTGCTTCAACATTAGCTATTCACATAGCCAAATTTGAGCCAAGAGCCAAGAAGTGTATATTTTTGGGATATCTTTTTGGGGTAAAAGGATACAAGCTCCTTGATCTTGAATCCAAAAGAGTCATCATTTCAAGAAATGTAGTATTTCATGAGGATAAATTCTCTTACAAAGATTGCAATGCATATGAAAATAGTGACATGAAATTACAACAATCCTTCCCCACTAATGTTGAAACAAAACATTATATTTCCCCTCCTTCCACAAAAACTACTGATGAAGCAATGACATAAAGAGTTGATAATGAAAGTTATCCCTTAATTCATGAACCTGACAATCATCCTATAAGCCTACTCTTATCACCAGAACTTCAAGAACTTGAGCAAGATTCATCAGACAATAATCCACCACGTAGATCCCTAAGAGCCAAGAAAACTCCTACCTATCTTGACGATTACATATGTTAGCATGTCTCATTTCATCCATCACAGAAGTTAAACAAGGAAAAAGGCCTTCATGTTCCAGGTAAACCCTTTCCTCTCAATGCCACCATGTCAGATCACAGATTGTCAAATAACTATAAAGTATTTATAGCTTCCATAAGCACTCACATTGAACCAAACACATATCAAGAAGCAACAACCTCGCCTGATTGGTGTAAAGCCATGATTGTTGAAATTGCCGCCCTTGAGGCAAATAACACCTGGATTGTAACAGATCTCCCTCCTAACAAGAAGTCTATTGGATGCAAATGGGTATACAAGGTGAAGTATAAAGTAGACGGTAGTATTGAAAGATACAAAGCCAGGCTTGTAGCAAAAGGTTATACACAGCAAGAGGGATTAGACTACCATGAGACTTTCTTCCCTGTTGCAAAGATGGTAACAGTCAGGACATTGCTAGCTATTGTGGCTGTGAAGGGATGGCACTTACATCAGTTTGATGTAAACAATGCATTCTTATATGGGGATTTGCATGAAGAGGTATACATGGAAATACTACCTGGCCATCCTGATACAGGGAGTTCAAAAGTGTACAGACTATTGAAGAGCATATATGGCCTCAAGCAAGCTTCTCGACAGTGGTACTTCAAGATTTCAGCTTTCATTATTGAGCAGGGGTTCATTTAATCGAAGACAGATTACAACCTATTCACAAGGTCCAATGAAACTTCTTTCACAGTCATTCTTGTCTATGTAGATGACATAATAGTGGCCAGCAGTTGTATGGATAGCATTGGATCACTTAGGGCACTACTTGATAGAAAATTCAAGATAAAGGCTTTGGCACACTAAAATACTTCTTGGGAATAGAGGTAGCAAGGTCTGATAAAGGTATCCATATTTTGCCAAAGAAAGAATGTTTTGGATATACTATCAGATTCAGAGGCATTAGGATATGTGCCAACAAAGATCCCCTTAGATCAGAATGTAAGGATTTCCAAAACAAAGGGAGAGCTACTCCCTAATCTTGGTATGTACATAATTCTTGTTGAAAGATTATTATATTTAACGATTACCAGACCAGACCTTGCTTTCTCAGTTTAATCATTAAGTTAATTTATGAGTACTCCATGCACTTCGCATTTGAAAGCTGCAAATAAAGTCTTGAAGTACTTAAAACGAGCTCCAGGACAAGGATTATTATTACCTGTCGATTCAGAATTACAGCTTAATGCTTACAGTGATTCAGACTGGGGAGCCTGCCTGGATACACGAAGAAGTGTTACAGGATATTGTGTGGTGCTTGGAAGATCTCTAATAGCTTGGAAATCAAAGAAACAAAGCACAGTATCAAGATCTTCAGCAGAGGCAGAGTATAAGGCAATGGCAAATGCATGTTGTGAGCTCACTTGGCTTAGGTACTTACTTCAAAACTTGAGAATTAATCATCCACGGGCTGTTGTCCTGTTCTGTGACAATAAATTAGCACTTCACATAGCAACCAACCCGATTTTCCACAAAAGAACTAAACATATTGAGTTGGATTGTCACTTAATAAAGGACAAAATCCAGGAAGGAAGAGTAATAGCTGGATATCTCAGTAGTAACGCTCAGGTTGCTGACATTTTAACAAAATCGTTAAGTTCATCAACACATGGACAAGATGGGAGTTACTAATATCCACTCATCATCTTGCCGGGGTGGGGAAGATATCAAAATATAAAGCTCGGATAATGCATGACCAAGAACAACCAATTGATGAAAAGGTACCAAATAAAACGTAATTTTGGATGACAAAATGGTCACTACACATGAGGTAAATTGAATACCAGTTTTCAAAATTCTGTTATATATTGTTACAATTCATTTGTATAGTTTTTCATTTTTCAACCAATTAATTTGTATTGAGTAGTGTTCTAGATTATTCTTCCTTATTGTATATATAGAAGCATAGCTCAACATCTGTAAACAACTCAATTTTACTTTCTAAAGGAATTCATCATATTTACTGTTACTTCTTTACAAGGAGTGCATTACATTCCTTCTTCTCCTTCATTTTCTTACAGTGATACAATGCTTACTGTCAAGTCAGGATGCCCAATCTGAATCACAGTAGTCTTTGAGGCTAAGGAAGGATGATGGGGATAGGAGAATTCCTTGCTCATGAGAGATGATGCTGTCTCACATTAAGATGAACCTCTATAAATCTTACGTGTTCTTGAGTGTTTATTTTCTTTCTTCGAATTGATTGCTCTCAGATGAATAAAATTAAGGTTTATAATTGTCAACATAATTGGGAGCAATATTTTTTTATTTGTTTTTGCTGATAAAGCATTATCGTCGTATTTTATATCATTTACATAGAACATCTGAAGTGAATTCTTTATTTGACTATCTAGAAATTAACATTGATTTCAACACTAGGTTATTGCCGTACTGATAGGGGGAATATCTTCTGGCTGGCCATACAACTGCAGAGCAACTTACAAAGTTCATTTTATATAGTGAATGGCTAATCATCACTGATGCAGTCTGTAGGAGTAAGTGAAAAAGTTTTTCAATTGATGGATCTTTTGCCTAGCGATCTGTTTACTGCAAAAGGCATGCATTCTTCTCAACTTTCTCACATAAATCTTCATAGGTAATTCTTTAACTGCCATTTTGGTCCGTGAGTAATTTTCTGTGAATATTCAATAAGAGTGCCTCTTGGTTGCTTAAAATATTCTTTTTTATTAAATATTTTAGTGTTTAACAATAGTTTGGCCCTTATGCTCTTCTCAGGTTTGTACTCCACAATAACAATGATCAGAACAATAATAATTTGAATAACTGAAGCAATAATCAATGATAATGTAAGCATGTTAGCTTATTATTTATTCAGTTTGCTGCACTAATAAAATAATTTAATTAATAAATAGATAAAATCGAGTGGTGGATAAGTAGATAATATTTATGGGTCTTTGGTAATGTGTGATTGAACATGAAGCTCGATCATTTATAAATGATGTATAAGTTTTGTCAAATGGAGGCTAAGTCAGTTAATTAAAATCTTAGAAGTGATTTGGTATTTTCTTGTTAATCAGTAAACGTATCCACGATAAACGAAACCTTAATTTTGTGTCTTAACTGGGAATTTGGAAAAATAAACAGTACAAGGAAACAACATAGGTGCTAATCGATTCTTCACACATCAAAAAAGTTTCTAATTCTAAAACTGTTTTAAGGAATCTTAGAGGAAACAATTAAATATTATGAGAAATAGATACTATTTACTGTTAATCTATTAGAATGACATGTATCTAGTTATGAAACTAAAAGTTCCCATTTTAACTAGAGACATTCAAGTGATGCATAAGAAATCCTATAGGATTTTTCATTGGAAACATATAAAAGAGTAGTTTCTTTTGCATGGAAAGTTGTTCCTGAAAGTATCCTTTCTTGTGAAGGTCCTAGGAGATGGAAGAAGGCTAACGATCCGTTTGCAAGGCTTCTACTTTTGCTTTTGTAGAAGAGTTTCATGAGAAAGTCTCCTTGAGCCTGCTTCCTCTAAAAGATTTTCTAACCAAGCAAAGCATTTTCAGAAAATTATCCAAATAAGTCTGAAAGCAGTTCTTAGTCTTAGAAATATCTTATGATTTTCAAAAGTCATGTCAAAAGGGCCTAAATCTTCTTCTTTATCAGAGTGCTGAAGAAGTCATAAAAGATTTTGGTAGCTTTATGACATTTCATCTTGCAGGATCAAAGCTGCAAAGATTGATGGGACAAGTTGAATTTAGGGATGTAAGCTTTCACTATCCCTTAAGAACTGTGTTGAGGTTCCTTCATAATATTTTTCTAAGGTACAAGTTCACATATTACACATATAAGTTATAGTACTTAAAAAAATGCTCCTTCTTAGCACCTTAATAGCGATCCTTCGTTGTACTATACTCCACAAGTTCACATAGTACAGTTAGCAACTCTTACACATATTCAGTTGTTCATTTTCTCTAAAGCATGAGAGGCAACTGTAGTCAGCCTATCAGTACAATTGCCGTTGTATTAATGCATGTTAGCTTACCTGGTGTTGAGTGCAGAGTTGTTGTAAGATGTATGGCCTTGAGGCATTAAATCATCCAGTAGTGAGCAAAGCTTGAAGTTATCCAGTAGTGTCAGGCCCCCAACCAATATGGGGGCGCCTGGGTTTGACCCAAGCACTCCCTTTCTGGCAAGGAAGCACTATCCTTGATGGTTACCCACTCAAAGAGCTGGACATTAAGTGATTTAGATAAAGAATTGGATATGTGGGGCAGATATCGACTATTATTTTCTTTTCTGAATAGCTTCATTTAAAACTTCAAAAATGTCCCTTACTAAAGTTCATCCCTCAGGAACCCTGACTCTTCTGCATGGATACCAGTTCGAACATAAGATATGGGTGTTCTCAAAATGTTAGTCAGCAGGTTGTGGAATGAGCTGCCAAGCAGGCCTTTGCCCATGACTTGATCTTATCCCTGCTCAATGGCTACCAAACACTTGTTGATGATGATCTGTTCAGTGGAGGACAAAAGCAACAAATCGCTATTACCATGGCGTTTCTGAGAGACCTAAGCATTTTGATCCTTGATAAAGCTGCTAGTGCTCTGGATGCAAAAAGCAAACACAACGTCAATTAGCCTTGGTTGCTTGGTGAGTAGGTCCGGGTATTTTAATATCCAAAACCACACTTTATATTTCGAGTATTTCGTGAATGGAATTATTCTGGTCCTTGTAATTATTGGAATCGAATTCAAACCTGAACCCTTTTTTCCGGTTCCAAATTCTACCCATAATAATTTCTTATATGTATTTAATAAAAATCTCCATATAGACCCTTTCGATACTTATTCCTAACACGTGACTAGTGGACAATATTTGTGCAATGAAGAATATTAAGCTAAGAAATCCAGTTACATGACTTGAGATAATGGAGAATAAATACCAATAAAAGAGGATAAAATTAAATCATCGAGAAGTAAATAACAGTTTGAGGATGGATGATTTTTTTAATAAATCTTATTTGATCACAAGTGAGGCATGCTAGAGCCTATAATTTAATCATGGACAATGCTTAAATTCTTCTATTCTTAAAACGACCGATTCAAAAAAAATACTAATTAAATACATAACTATGTAATATTAAGAATCTACACTCCACATATTGAACTCGATTTATTTGAATAAAAATGAAAAATTATGTTTTCAAAATAGAATCACGAACTCGAGATAACAAAAATGTATACTTGAGATTAAACTATGAATCTATCAAATTCAATTGTCACATTTGATAAAAAAAAAAGAAAAAGAAAAATACTATTTATTATTATGATAATGGAATATCGGCGATATGATAGTCTATGTGGAATAATGAGATTTAACAGGTCAATTTTCATGATAGAGAAGGAGTAGAGAGATATAAGAGATAATTATTGTCACAACATTGATATTCCATCATTATGATGATAAATAACATTACTCAATTAATCACTTAATTTTGTAAACAATGCAAAAAAAATGAAAATTTCGAATTACAAGGAATGAACGCTTTGATTCATCAACTTACACAACAACTTTTGATTCATAGAAAGCCCAAATTGCAAAGATTTACATATTATTAATCTCTGAAATGCAATAATTTGATGTGAGGCGAGAAATCAAAGTAAGAGTCATTCTTGATTTCTTAGGGTTTGAATATAGAGTTTTATACAAATTACTACCTAAAATAATGTTTTTAGATTTTGCATTCCTTTTACCTAATTTATAAATGTAAAAAATAAAAAAATATATATGAAAAAATTGATTTCATCGGGTACCTACTGTTCTGGTTCAAGAACTAAGAACCGAACTGGACGAAATCGGTTCTGGATTCCTAATTTATTTGCCTTTTGAATCGGATTGAAACCTCTGATTTCAATTCCAAAGGTGAGCTCCGATTAAAATGTCCCGTCCTACCAATGGTAGTGCCCTGTTGACCTAAATTAAAGCTATGAATATATCAAGTTCAATTGCCACGCGTTATAAAGATTTTTTTTTTTTAAAAAAATAACTTAACTTTGTAAATAATGCAAGAAAATAAAAAGTCTGAATTGCAAATAATGACGCTTTGATTCATCAACTTACACAACAACACTAGCTTTTGATTCATAGAAAGTCTAAATTTGCAAAGATTAACATGTATTAATATCCGAACACAACAACACTAGCGAGTCTTATTTTTTAGGGTTAGAATCTAAAGTTTTATATAAATTACTACTAAAATTAGAGGTTTTAGATTTTTTTTATTTTTTTACGCATTCTATAAATTGTAAAAAAAAAATTATATAAAAAATCGATTTTATTAGGTACCCGTGGTTATGGTTCGAGAATCAAGAACCTGCCTGAACCCGATCAATTCTCGATTATTGGTTTTGGTTCTTTGAGGTTTGGTTCCAATTAAAACGCACAGGCCTAACATCAATGTAGAAAAACTTGATACTCGTGAAAACTGATACATGATTTTTATTCTTCATCGCCACTTTTGCGGTGTAATATAGGACGATCTTTGAGCATTGTGCAGTGACCTCGAAATTAAGAGATCCATCATTGTAAATTGCACGCAAGTAAGATCCCTTGTAGAGTTTTGTAACTTAGGGCCTATTTGATTCACCCAAATTTTTCATGGAAAATGAAAAATAAATTTCAACTTCCACTTTTGTCTTGTTTGATACACTTTTTATTTCCATGCAATTGATTTTCTTAGTTTTGTCTCTCACGTGTGCTTTTCCTTGGTTTTTTTGGTTACTTTTTTTTAGCAATGGAAACAAATTTTATGGACAATTGTAATAAAAAATTCCTTTAATGGACAATTTCCATGAATAACAAAATCAAACGAACATAAAAAATTTCAAAATTTCAACATTTTTAGGTGAAAAATTATACTAATCAAACACAATTAATTGACAATTCCAAAAAAATAATTCTATGCAATTGAATTTCCTGGAATTCATTTTCTTTCTATCTAAATTCCACTCTTACAATCAAGCGGACCCTTAAAGAAAAACAGGAGGTATTGATATTCAATTTTGATAGGCTTTCGACAATTCAAGCTGCTGACGAAGTAATTGTGATGGAGGGTGGGAAAGTTGTCATGGTATGTTTTCTTGGCCATCATACCTATCAAACTTATGTAAGAAAAATTCATCGACAAACTAGGTCGATCCATGGTCACCGAAATCGAACATTATAATTATGTTTTATAGAGAGCAATTGTAAATTTATGGGGGTGTTTTGATAAAATTGTATGTAAACTAAATTATAATGCGATACAAATGAATGGTGAATAAGTAGTAAGAAGTTTGTTGATATTCGACCTGCGACCTCACAAGGGAACATCGACCTGGGGGGGGGGGGGTAATCCGACCTCATTAAATAATTAAATACATTTTGTTATATGTATTAAGCTCATGCTAATTTAATGTCGGGCATCTGAGGTCAGCTCGTACTAATGACCGCCGTTATTGAGGAGACATAATGATTAGAGATTCCTTACACACTGTCAAACGTCTAATCAATCAATTACATTTGGATATGCTCGTGGCAGCACCTTCTAATTCCACTAATCATATGACTTAACTTCATTCCCTAAGTAATTCATTAATTGTTGGGGACCACATGTAAAATAAACTCATGATGACCTGACAAGCCGAACTCATTAAACCAATCCAAACGTTCCAATAATGTACTTTCTTAGCTCGGTACCATAGCTGATAAGACAAGAAAATGATGTATACATACATATCTCTCCCTATAAAAATGATGAAGGTATTCTTAAGAAATGAGAAGATTCTAAACATTTGATATTTCAAATATCTTATTTGGCAAAAACAAAGGAAAACACTTGTAATTTACTCTTATAATTTACAAGTCATTATCAGTAAAATTCCTCATTTATATTCTAAGTTGGCTTGAGTTTTGTACATACAATTTTCGACGTCAACAAAGTTGTATGTCCTACGAAATATGTAGTTAAAATTTAGGTTTGACTTTAAAAAATAAATTATAAATTACTTTTTAGTTTTCCCAAACATAAGCGTAACTAAAGTTTTTAGATGTACGGTTGTTTTTGGATGTCGACCCGTTTTTATTTGCTATCCATAATTTTATCTTAATTTTGCTAGATTGACTCTTTGATTTCTCTCGAATCATTCAGATGGGCAACTACACAGAGCTTCTCCATGAGGACGACTTGTATGCACGACTAACTAAGCTAGCACTGTTGCATGATTCTAAATCCACACAATATTACGTCAAGGATCATTTTATATTTCATGCTATACCAATCTTATACGAGGAAGCAGCATAGAGTTTCAAGGAAACTTGTATTAACAATTGTACCGTTGTGTCACGCTTGACAACAAGAATTGAACTTTTCTAAATGAAGAAAAAAATTGCAATGACTGCTTGAACTTTTTGACTCGAAAAATACCAGTTGTGTATAGATTTCATAGTCTATACATTTTCGTGACGTCGTAGTATTTTTTACATTATCAAGGGGAGTCAATTGCTCCAATGTGTAACTTTTTTTTGACAAATCATATTTAATTTTTTCAAGGGTCATCTTTTTTTATCTTAATTTTTTGTAAGGGTAAAATGAAGTACGAGATAATTTTCAAAATTGTTTATTGAATAAATATTTTTAAACACTTACCGTCTTTGCACCTTAAATAAATTTTTATTATAATAATAATCCATGCTATCCAAATCTCCCTAATGATACCAATGTTGGAAATTTTTTTCTTCATTTTCATGTTTAAGTTTTAAAACGAATAATTCAGATCCAAATCCAAATCCAAATCAAAATCCGAACCAATAATTCGGACAACCAACCCGGCTTCTGAAAAATCCTCACCCGATTCCTCCATCGTCGTTCCGTTGTTCTCTCCCTCATATACATAGAGATGCATACACGCCTGCACTCTGAGAAATCGTTGTAATTAATTCAACACAAATAAACCCTAAACCCATGGAATACCAGCAGTCCCGCCCCTACATGAGGCCACCCCCTCCTCATCCACCTCCGTCTGCGGCAGATCCTTACCAAAGACCACCACCTCCGCCCAACCAGCCGTGGTCCTCCTACTCTACCCCCCAATTCCATTACCAACCCCAACTCCAACACTCGCCCTCTCCTCCACCACAGTGGCCTCCGCCTCCGCCCCCGCCCCCGCCNCCCTACATGAGGCCACCCCCTCCTCATCCACCTCCGTCTGCGGCAGATCCTTACCAAAGACCACCACCTCCGCCCAACCAGCCGTGGTCCTCCTACTCTACCCCCCAATTCCATTACCAACCCCAACTCCAACACTCGCCCTCTCCTCCACCACAGTGGCCTCCGCCTCCGCCCCCGCCCCCGCCCCCGCCGCCGCCTCCAGTACACTCCTCCGACCATAGTCATTACCCTCCATATCCTGCGCACCAGCCTCCTTATCCCGTTCATCCTCACTACCCTCCTGCGCATCCTCCCCCTCCTGGCCCTCCTCATGTTCCGCATTCCTACTCTCAGGTATTTGTTAATTCTTTATTTCGAGTTAAAGCTTTCCTGTTTTGAAGGATATTTTGGTTAATTGGCAAGTGCCTTGTTGCAATTTGCAACACTTTACACATTTGGAATCATGATTCGAAGCGATTCAGTTTTTCAGAGAGATAAAAAACAAAAAAGTCATCGTTTAATTATACTCATTAACTTTCATGACTTTATTTTGTTACTCTTCTGTCGGGTGATGGTTCTATACATATGTGCCTTAAAAAATAGCAAATTAGCTTAAGCACTGGTTTTTATGCATGAATATTTCTATTGCCTATGTTTTCTCTTGTTCTTTCTTCTGTTACCAAAAATGCTTTTTCTTTTTTAACATTGATATTATTGTGGTGGAGAATTTAGGATTGTTTACTAATGTATGTTTAATGTAGAATTGGGAGAATGCAAGCTGGGGTCATCATCAGAATTGGGAATACCAAGGTCAGAAGATAGCCCATTAATTTACTTGGAACATCATTGTCTTTTGTTTTCTGTTATACACACTACACTGCTTTTTGTTCATGCGATTTTGTATTTACTCATTTCATGTAAAATCGTAGTTGGCATTTTTTAAAAATTAGATTATGTGACCATGGCTTGTAAGACCAACTCTTCCACTCCTATCCTCTTTGGTCCACACTTAAGGTGGGCGTAGAAATGACAGGTTCAGTCAAGAGAGATTCAATTTGGGCATTTTTAACTAGACCAGACGGATTGGACCCTACTCTTGGGTTTTACTTTAGAACCGATTGAAGAACCGGATTCACCAAACTTCATTAAAAAAATAAATAAAAGGGAATCTTCAGAAGTTTTCATCAACACTTCCTGCACACAGTCTCTCGTCCTTAGATCTCAACTCTCAACCTCAAAAAGTAGCCGCTGCCATCTTCTGTTATCGATGTACAGCCAACCGTTTAATGAGCCGATCCTAATTCTCTCTCAAAATTGATAGGTGAGAGGCAACCCCAGTAATTGCAAATAGAGAAATCTGAGATCCAATCCTAGTAATTGAAGTTCCACTTTTTCTACCTCCACATTTTTTTTTCTCCTCAACTACACTCGACTAGGTAAATACCCAAAATCGCATGTTTTATATTTTAATGCGCGAGAAATCTCTGGTGATTTCTTTCCCAATTGAAGATGAATAGATACTCGTCATTTTAATGCAATTCATGTTTCCAAAAATATTCTAATTTCTTGTTTTTGTTTCTTTTGTGGAATTTTTGTTGCGTGCATTTTTTATGTAGGTTCTCGTGGAAATTAATTAGGAAGACAAGATAGTGGTTTTTTCTTTTTACCTAATCTGATATTTGATATGTATTTTGTCAAAAGGCATTTTCATTATTTTAGTGTCTTTTAGTTCCTGTTATTTCTTTCAATGATTTTTAATCTTCACTTTTTTGGTTTGGGCTTTTGATATTTGGGAGAAATATTTGTATATTTCCTCCAATTATAACATGATGGTTCTGACCTTTTTCTCCCTTTGAGGAAACAGAATGCTGGAACATTCATTACTAGTGGAAATTGAAACAAAAATAACACACATTAGTGCCGTCAGTAATAAGACCGAATCTAAATTGAATCGAACTGAACCGAACCAGTCAGTTATGAAGCGATTCGGCTCCCTCCTTGCCCATGGCATTGGTTCCATATGTAAAATTTGCGGTTGAAACCGGTTTGGTCAGGAATCAGGATCTGAAGAAAACTGGGCCCGACTGGTTTTTGTTCATCCCTAGCCACAGTTTAATGGACTGGGAAAGGGGGAAATCTCGGAAGTCTACCATGTTGATCTTTTGTTGCATTCTTAGAAAGGAAGTGCAAATCATAGCAGCAAACAGACTTACATTGAATAAATGAATTTTGTTTTATGGGTTGTTTTGTTGCCTTTTTTGCAGTGTCTCTTCGTGGGTGGGATATAGGTGCACTACTCATCTATGAGTCAACGCAAATGCTCTCAAAATACGATTAGCAGCAGAGATCACAATTTGCATTCACAATAATTTTTGAAAACTTTCTCGAATAAGTTGCAGCTTCCTTGAGTAACCAGTTGATAAGAAAATTTTGATTTCAATCTATTGTGCAATGGGACCCTAAACCATGGTCACACTGAATGGAAGGTTAGGTCTGAATATTGCTCGAGCAAACCATTCTAAGTATTTGACCTAGATTAGGGTGAATAATAGTCTAATATGTTACATTTTAAAGTTCATTTCTCTTAGAAAATGTTGCTAAATTGTTTGAGGTAAGACATATTTCTGCCTAATTAATTGTTATTTATTATCAGGTTAGATATAGCGCTTAAAGCTGCAGCGAGTGACCTGAATGTTTGACATATTTAAGATTGTGGGACACTGCATAGCTTTTCCTATCTTGAACCTAAGAAGCATCTCTCTCTCTCACTGTCCCCCACAAATTGATGCTTATTCCAATCTTGGTTGCTGTACCTTACTGTTGATCATTTTGATCTTGGGCCTCTTGATTTCTTATTTTATTTCAAAAGAATTATTTTGAGAATGGTGTTATTTCTTATCTTATAATACATGGAGTTCCTGCTAGCATGAATCTGCATCTAATAGAATCTTTCTTTATATGTTTATGCTGAATTTACATTGTTTCCGGAATGGTAGCATATAACAATGAAGAAGACTGGGCCACAAAAGCTAGAGCATGGGCAGCTGCAAAAGCTGCAACAGAAAATCAGCTTCCTCAGCCACAGGTTACTCCACTAGGAAGACCAGAACAGCAGAATAAGTTTCATGATCTATATTCTCCGTCAGTTGATACTCAATTTATTGATGGGCAGCAGCCTTTAGCGTCTGCATCTAGCTATCAGCATTATCCAGTTGGAACTGCACCTCCACATAGACTTCCTCTAGGTCAATCACAGGAGCCTCCATTCATCAGCTCAGGACAATCATCTTATGCCATGGACCTGCATTTACCCCCCTATACAGCTAGAGATGGAAACTTGGCTGGCGATACTATGCCATTCTCACAGCAAGCGTCTATAAGTTCATTAGTCCATCAGCAGGAGGTACCTTCTAGTTATTCTTCTATCGCAGGTAAAAACTTAATTAGCATATTGGTTTTGCACGCAAAGCTCATGCTCAAGAAATAGCTTCCATGTTTTGTGATTATACTAATTAACTTTTTGTCTTTGATGCTGCTCTTTCCATCATTTCTTCCGATTTATATTCTAGTGAGCTATTTTAGATTCAAGTCGGCTTTCTAGTTCCTTATAAAATGATAGGTTCCTTTCAGTTTGATTTTATAGTTGAGTTTTTGCTCTTGTTTCATTAAAATGGTTTCTTTCTTTGAGAACCTCTCTTTCTGAACATGACATGTTCTGTTGTTTAAGTTTCATTGCTTTAGACTGCAAAATTTGTCTTGCACTTGATTCGGCATTTTTCTTTACTTTGCATTCCTTATCTTTGTGATTAGATAAATTGATTTTAAGACATGTGAGAAAGCTGGATAATTGATTAATTACTTCTAAGGATAAAGCTATCGAGAACATTTATGTACTAAATAACTAGGAAAGTACCCATGTTATGAACTATAATATTTCTTTGAAGTTCCTCTCTAGAAAAAAACAAAAGTATAGTATGATTTTTTTTTTAAAAAAAATTTGGCACCCTCTTTTGTAAAATAATTACAGTGGGGGATTCACGAGTCCAAATTGGCAATACTACCAAATAGTGTCATAATTGTGGTTATTAAGTATCACATAATCTGGAAATATGCTCCTTGTAATTTAGATAAATGGAACTGATTCCAATACAACGTTGTAAGTGGGAAAAAAGGAAGAATCTTTGATTACCAAATATATTAGCTTTCTGATTTTTGTCTTTATTACAGGTAAAGAGGCTGGAGACATAAATGGAGAGTTTAATAGGTCTTCATCGCTACCTCCGGTTGCCTCAGTTTCACAGCTGTATGTCCAACCACTGACACCGGCAGTTGGTAGGTCTGGATGGATGGAGGAACCTCATTATTCACTTGGTGGCCAACAGGCAGAGTCTGCTACTGATCTAAGCGATCAGCCTTTGAATTTTGCACCTCATTTTAATCGTAATCAGGACCCATATATGCAATCCCGCACTCATTCTTCAGGAGGTCCTGCAAGAACTGTGGATCCTGTTGCACCTATACCTACAAATTATGCTTGGGCTCCAGCTGCTGCTTCTTCAGAGGGTGTTTATCCTTCAGTGCCTCCAACTATTCCATCGAGACCTCAGGTTTTTGATATAAATGACAGATCCGTTGTAGTTGTGAAACCTTGTAACAATGTACTAATTGTCATTTGATTCGTGTCGTACTTCACAGGTTGATCATTCAATGGTTGTGGCTTCTCCAGCATCTGGACATTCTACACCAATGTTTCCAACTGGGGTGAGTTTCCAGCCAACAGGCCCAGTAGTGGGTGCATCTTTTGGTGTTGGCACCGGGTCTGCTCTTCATCCTACAATAGCTTTTAATGGGGATGCATTTGGTGTTTCTGAGCGGCCTAGAAAGGTAAATTCACTTAGGTTTGCCAGCTTCAATGCTTTGAAAATTACACTCTTTTCTCTGTTCATGATTCTGTTGAATTTACAGGCTTCGGTTCCTAATTGGCTGAGGGAGGAAATAATTAAGAATAAAGCCTCCATCCCAAATTCTGTCCCAGAGATCCCTAAAGAGGATTCCCAATCCCTGGGAGAAGAAATTATTGATGAATCTTCTAGGAAGGGAGATCAAGCAGACAGCAAAAGCATTGATTCTTCAAGATCAACCGAAGATGAGGATGAGGATGAGGTTATTGTGTTCTATCTGTTCTATCTCTTAGGTTTTGTTTGTTTGATTATTTATAGCTAGCGGGAAGGAGGTATTATTTACTTTTTCAAGAAAATGAATTGGCATATTTTCTGTAGCTATTTCCCCGTCTTACCTTGTTCATCGAACCATATCTTAGCACAAAGTGTAAGAAAAAAGAAATCTCTTTTGATACCATTCCTTAATATTTCTAATTATGATCCACCCCCTTCTACTTTGTGCCATGTGTTTGAAATGCGTTTCATTTGTGTATGTGGCCTTGTCCAAACTTTTTACCACTAGCTTTGAGTGTAATTTTGGAATCTGGAATTTCTATCCCATATCCTTTTGTTGTTAACTAGTATCTCTAATTTTCATAATGTTTTCTATTGCATTTTCTTTGTCTTTGATAACATAGTTATATCATATCCTTTTCTTTTTTTTTTTAATTAGCGTATGGTCAATTTTTAGGACTGTGTGCAGAACTGATACCTATGATCTATGTAGGATGTGGTGGAGGCTTCAAGATCTGCAGCTATTAACCAGGAAATAAAGCGTGTTCTAACCGAAGTGCTTTTGAAGGTTGCTGACATTCAGATACTAATGAACTACACATTAGACTTGTGCAAGTTTTTTGATTATTAAGTTCTGTGGCAGGTTACTGATGAACTTTTTGATGAAATTGCGACCAAAGTTCTGAATGAAGATGGTCTCACAGTTGAAGGTGATTGACCTGTGCACTCTTTCTTTTCCTTCAAGTTCCAGCTGTTTCCTCTTTCTTTAGTCTCAGTTTGTTAGTTGGGTTGATTGTAACTTATCATGTCTTTTCATAGTTGACCACAACACTGACTTATCAAATCACAAAGTATTACCATCTACACCAGCTGGTTCAACACCCAAGGCCTCTGCGAAGGTTTTGATTCCAGCTAAGACGAAGGAAACAGTGTCTGAAGTTGTTATTGAAAAGTCTGCTGCTGCTGGGAATGTACTCGGTCTTGCTAATTATGACTCAGATAATGAAGAGGAGGAGATCCAAAGTTCTGGTAAGCTGGAGTCAAAGGAAAACTCTGCACACGAGCAATCAATTTCAAGCAAGATTCTGATAGAAACACCGGCTGTTCAGCAAGGTGGTTTGAAGGAAGAAAGTGATGAACGTGGTAATATTCTCGCCAGTGAGGAGACTGATGGTATTGGCAAAATGAAGGCAAACACTGCTGGTGCAAATCCCGGTGCTGCAAGTACAGAGTTGAATGATGATAGGGCAGCTAGAGAGTTGGCATGCAGTGATAATCAACGCTACTCTAAGACAGAATCTGGAGTTGCAGAAAATGAGATGCAAAATGTCTATGATACATCCAAGTCCAAGGAGACTGTAATTGAAAAAGCTGTTGAGACAGTTGAAAGACAAGATAGAAATTCAGATGCCAGAAAGTCAACGAGGGATGATTTGCCAAGCGTTGATACAAGGCATAGATCAGATAAGAATGATAGAAGTAACAATGAAAAGAACCATAAAGGGAAAGACTATGATAGGGAGGTAGAAAGTCTTAAGGAAAGAGTGGATAAGAAGGGAGATGAAGACCATAGAAGGCATGAAGAAAGGCACTCAAGAAATGAAAGGACGGATGATCGAAATGGGTCAAAAGATAAAGTCAAGGGATTAGGTAGGTCTGGGGAAAAAGTAAAGGATTCTGAATCAAGGAAAAGACGCTCGCCTTCTGATGTCAAGGAGGGTAGACATCAAACAGATAGAGACAAAAGAAGTGGTAAAGAAGATAATGAAAGAAGAGAGAGGACAAAGGGTGAACTAAGGGAAAGATCTAGGCATAAAAATGGAAGTGACTCTAGCAGACAGCGGCGTAGTTCGTCTTCTGTTGATGGTAGGGGTAGAGAGAGCAAGGACAAATCAGTGGTTAGTCATGCTAGTAATTCAATTGATGAGTCCACAGATGATTCGAAAAGGTATGTTCTCATGTTACTTTCTTAGCTTTCTTGTTTATACCTTTAATGTAGTTGCTTATGATATTTGTTTGTGGGAAGCAGGAAACTGCACCACCCAAGAAAACGTAAATCACCATCACCTGTTAGGTCAAGAAAGAGGTGCTACTCTGCCTGAAAACCTCCTTTATTCATTTCTGTTTATTTTTATTGTTTTGCTTTTGGACATTTTTTTGTTATTTTAAAGTATTTTGGTAGACTTCTAAAGAAGAGGGGATAAATAAATAAGTCCAAATCAGGAATGTTTCGTAGTAAGTTAAATTAGAATAAGATGTGTCATTTTTTAAACAGGTATTCATGTTGCTTGAAACCCTCATAGTTGCTTCCTCTCTTCTGTTCTTTCTCTGTTTCTTTTTTGTTCTCCTTTCTCCAAGGAAATAGTTTTGGGATAATTGACACCATCACCTGCTTTTAACTCTTCCTAGCCAGTTAAAAGAAAGAAATTATCTAATATTTTTACGATTCTGGGTATCATAGCATCATTATGGTATAGTTGATTGTTGAAATGATAATTAGTACATTAGATATGCAACGCTATCAATTTTTCTCCGGATTGGAATTATTGAAACAAGTCTATGGAACCATATGGATGCTTAGCCATATTGTGACTTTTATTATTCTTCAGGTGTTAGCAAACTGTGCTCTGTGCTTGCATGATCTGCTAGTAGCGTTGGTAATCGCACTCTTACATATCTGTATGGTAGGATGCTTATCTTCTTTGGAAGTCAGATCATTTATTTATTTATTTGGGGCTCCAAATTCTATGCTCGAGTCCTGGTTTCTTTTTCACAATATATGACTCCTTTTAGGATCCTCGGCTGAACTGTTTTTCAATTCCCTTTAAGCTTCTTGGCACAATTTCAACTGTTAATGACGTTGAGTTCATTGTTTGCTGCTCTTATTAGTCGTAAGGTTGATTTCGACTTTTATTGAAAATTGTTGTAGAATGATGGAACAGTTTGTTTGAGCTTATCAACCTCCAACACCTGGAAAAAGGAAAAAAAAAAGAAACTGTCTTTTGCTTCCGCAGTATCATAGGGATAGTTTACTTAGCCCCGTTCGGTAGAGATTAAAATCCAATTAAAATTGAATAGCCGTTATTGGGTCCCACTTGTCTAATAAAAGTCAATAATAACGACTAGTTTTTCAATTTTAATCCGATTTTAATCTCTATCGAACGGGCCCTTAATGTTTGAGCCCATTTTCTTTTGAGAGTGCATTTTAGAATAGTAAATTGATGGAAAATGTGAGGTTAAAAAATAAAGAAAAGTTTTGGTTTGCATGTATTATTATTTTATTGAAAAATATGTGGTTGAAAAAAGTAGAGAGAAAAATGTATTTTGTAAATAATGGGGGATAAAACAATGGCTTAATATTTAATTTGTCTCAAGGACTCTCTTCAATTCACGTCTTGAGAGAACATGTTTAAGTAGAGCCGTGCAGCTTTTGTGAAACTAGCAAATATGCATGCTTATTACCAATTATCGTCACGTTCCACAATTTTTGCATCTCATTACATCCTTTGCACGATGAACTATATTTTATGTGATATTTTACGTGATTAAGAATATGAGGATATATGTTTGTGATGCTTGCAACCTTCCATGAAAAGATGGTTTAAAACTTGCGAGAATCCTAGAGCATGGACCATCTTCTAGGCAGGTGACCAATTTCCTTCTGCTTCTTACCACGCTTATACATTATTTCAGTACAGTCAACTTTTTAAGTCCGAAATGTTGCTTTTAATGTTGACAGTCAGACCATGACAAACTGGAGGCAGAGGTGTGTAGGGTTAAAATAATTACTATTTCCAAGCTCCTAGTGGTTGCAATATCCCTACTAGAATTATGTGGGCGAATTTTATGTAATTGGACTTCCGCTTATATTTGTTTCTTCCCGTGGGGGTGGTCGTCTGTGACTGTAGAATGTTTTATGCTTGTCATTTGAGGTTTGGTCAGGAGGCACAATTCTTCAAGGTTGATGCTCAGTTGAGGGTTGTATAACAGAGAAAATTAAGAACGAGATATCGTGTGAAGCTGCAAATTGCTTGTTCTTTCATTCATGAGAAATGCACAATCATTTGAAGACATTTGCCACCCCTTCTTCACTTGTCAATTTATATGGTTGACTTCTAGTCTTGCTTCCAATTCTGCACTTTCGATTAGCATAGCTTCAGGTCTTTTGGCATCAAAATCAAGGTCTTTTACAACTTATTCCTTCGAAAAGAAACATTTTCCTTTTTATATGGGCAAATAGTATGAATGGTATTATTACGCATATATGTGAAATAACCATATTACGGGATTGCATAGAACCATTCATTTTATTGCTAAAACTCGCTTGTACAGTAATTTAAATCTCTTCAGTCTTCTGTCTTGTTTGTTTACTCCAAAGTGCTTCATGTAAAGTGCCAAGACATCCATAAATTGTCCTTTAACAGTGGTTAATTTCTGAGAATTATTATGATTTCAACATGGCTTGACAACGATATATCCTGTCCATGACAGACCTGTGACAGACCTTTTATCTTTTGTGGGAGGAAACTCGAAAGGATAATCTAGATTTAATGTTGTAGCCAGAGATTACTTGGCAGTTAAAGACAAGGTGTTTCAGTTCACTGTAATGGTAATAAATATATGCATATGGTGATGGAACCTTTTTATTGCCATGAGTAAAGCACAAGTTATCATGATCAACCAATTTCATTTTCTGTAAACCTCAAAAGAAAGAAATTATATGTTAGTGTTGAGAACAGGATTTTATTGGTGTGACTTCTGAGTTTAGATCGTCAATTCATTTCAAATTCTTGCACTTGATTTCTAGTAATTAAAAAATAAATTTTGTTTGTGAATCTTGCGTTGTTGATAGTATTCCCTCAAGAAAAGCTACTTCACTTAATAGGGGGTATGTTTGCTATTAAATAAGAGAAACTTGTGGTCACTTTACAGCATTTACCTATATACAATTGTCGTACCACCTGAGAAGAATTATTTATTCCAGAAAGCTGATTCTTTTAGAATCTGGATTTATACAAGGCTGAGAAATTATATTTTAAACTCATTGGGTTAGTATTCAATGTTTTCGTTTTAGACAAGTTTCGCGGTCTCCCCATAGCAAGCATTCTCAACGCAGGCATTCTCCCTACTCTTCTCTTGAGACCACCAGGTATTTTACTCGTGTTTTTGGTTAAATTTTTGTTCTTTGAGACGTCTATCGATATGCTAGTCAGGTGAAACAATTTTGTAGCTCTGTTGGACGTTCAAGATATCATGAACTAATTGAACCCAATTTTCAGGGGGAGGTCAAGATCGAGATCACCTGTTCGTCGGAAACAATGATTCAAAAGAAGAGCTTGAAGCTGACCAAGTTTTGTGCTTGAAGACCGTGTTTGGAGGAAGGTTTGTCCACTGCAGAAACCTACAGCACAATGTGATGGTTTATGACTGGAGCAGATAGATCGATACAGTTGAAAATAGCTCCCCACTATTCTTATGGATAGATGAAAAGCTACACGCGGATGCATATATTAATGGTTGTCGTACTTTTGTATCAGTTTACGGTTCTTTCAGTACGTGTATGTAGGCTTTTGACAGTTGCTTAAATTAAATCTGCAATAGATGTGATATTTCTTATGTGATATATAATTGAGTATTAAACTTGATGCTTCGACTATTTCCTATTCCATTTCTACATTGTCTGATCTTAGGAATCAAGGCATGTCGAGTTGTGGCAAAAAATATTCAGATACCGTTGGTGAAGTGGTAGAGTTGTAGCCGAAGCCTTGTGTCCATGCTCGACTCCCCATTGACCCAATGCTTTTTGTGGCAACGTTGGTTGATGAACTGTGACCTTTCTCACTACCCTGAGAGAACCCTTCGAATTAGGAGCAAAACCATTCTTCATTTTGCTCTTACAATCACTAAACAAAGGGAGCAGAAATGGAAAATCTACTCTTGTTTTTCTTTCTCCGAGATCTATAACAAGAAGCTAAAGTTCTTTAAACAATGTACGCTTCTTCATTGAAATTGTATTTTCTTAATCATCAGATTTCTATTCAATAAATAGGTAAGTAATGCAACTGGATCCATGCTTGGTTTTTCTATGTGGGTTTGTTGATAAGTTTCTCAGCTATTCGAGGTAATGGCTTTAGTGAGCGAGTCGTGAAAAGTCGTGCTCTCGCTAGTTCCTAATTCTAAACATCGTATATAAGGATTGGACAATGGTGCAAGATTAAGAAAAAAAACTTAAGTTCTTGTTTATTTTAATGTTTAGTAGTCGAGTAGAGTATCAAGCATGTTCTAATAATCGTCTTAAAACTCGGGTACAATGTATTTTTGAGTGAAATTGACGCATATTGGTTTAGAAACCCATCGCCCTTTCTAAGTTTATTTGGTCCTTTGGTATGGTGAGTAGTGACACAATCTAAACAAGAAAATATAGACTTCGAAAAATGATGGATTTGTAGATAAAATAGACTTCGAGCATCTATAGCAATTTAATCACAAGTATTGCAGTGTCCACTACTGTGTACAAACATGCTTTATGCATTCATGTTACCTTAGATGCTTGTGTAGAAACTTTATGAAATTTTAAACTTTATAAAATTAAAAGACTTAATTGCTTAATTGCCAGATCCTCCAAGTTAAATCATCAAGAAAATTAATAATGTGAAACATGGCTGAATTCTTTGGGAATATTTCTTTAATAATTGATCTTGATTCCGGATTTTGAATCTTGATTATTGGAACCTTTGGTTTTTTATCTTGATTTTGCTTCTCGTTCCATAATCTTAATTTTCTTGTTCTTCAATTTAATTGTTCAAATCATTTTTTTTATTCTTGATTGTAGGTTTCTTCATCTTCCCCTTCAATATGCTTTCTCTATTAATTCTTGTGTTGATGGGATGACACAAAGACTGAGAAGTTGCATATGAATCGGATATCATAAGTCTATATATGGTTTCTATATGTATTTGGCTCATCGTCAAATACAACCGTAATGAATTCGATCTCTACACATATAATCTGGCCCACACTTTATCTAGATGTCATAAACCCAACAAGTTAATTCTTTATTAGATCACTTTAATTGAGCTCAACTTTACGATAACTTTATACACAATTAATTACGTATGTATGCCCACAATGACAAATTAATAAACCTAACAGTCTGAAGCTCAAAACAAATTTGATGGTGGTTTTCTTAGAAAGGGACCTCTTACCAGATAGTGTATACCATGTTCTATAGTTGGAAAGAATTGTAAAAACATAACTGGACTTGCGGAACAAAGAACAGCACTAGGACTTGTCTATAAAGCTGGCAAAGGATTAATTTCATGTGTTAATTGTAAACAAGGTATATGTTTTTCTACTTGTGATCATGGCTGACTTTTGTTTTTTTCTGCATTGGAGGAGAAATCGAAGAACTATTCCTTGTCTGATATAGCTCATCTGCGGAGCTTTGGATTTATCAATTTGTTCCATCTGAGATAGTCTTAATATGTGAAATTCCAGCCGTTCGTCTGATCATTATTCTAACAAGTATATATATATATTTATACGCTCTTTGGCAGACAATGCTGAAGAGATGTGTTCGTGCTTTCGGTCTTGTGTGTCACTAGACTCTGAATCCAAGATAAAGAGAGAGTCCGAGGGTGAAAATTTTTCATTCAGCGTAAGCCCATCAATAAGGGATATTAGTGTTCGGATAGTTCATGCTGGTGGGCTTATAGAGCTGTATCCAAATGCAATTCCTGCCTCTGAATTGATTCAGAAGTACCCCGGAATGTGCATCACTCAGCCTCGTATCTTCACATGCCCCCATGAATCAGTTTTATCGGCTGATGATATGCTGCTACCGGGGAATAAGTACTTCGTCGTCCGGTCTAGTACCGTTGAGAAATTGAAACGTAGATACAAAGCTAATCGACCTGCTGGTACTGATGAACCAATCGTAGATTCTAAAGAAACTGAAGGCGTTGGAGAGAATTCTTCAGAAGACACTATTTGTGCTGCCAAGGATTTCCATGTTCCTAAAGACAATTGGTCTAATTGTTATCGAGAAAAATATGCTGAAAAAAAGAAGCAATTTGTACCCCCCATTCAGAAGGCAAGAATGTGGAAGGTTGATTGGGAGCCGAGTCTAAATTCCATAAAGGAGCTATCTCCATGAGTAACTATTGTCGACTCAACGAAATCCCATTATCTGATAGTTTATAGTCGACTCAAAATCAACGAAATCCCACTGTTTGATCTCCTTAGTTACTGGATTCTGATGTCCTTTTAGTATATTATTATCTGATATTTAGATATCTTGATACTAATCAAATGCTGATTGTCTTTTCCAAAGAGTTTTCAAGATTGTTTTGCACTCTTCCTATGTTGTTTGCATAGGTGGATTCGAATGTAGAATAAAAGATCCTGTTTTAGTTTGATTGTTGTATCTCAATGCATCGTAATTTTCTGCGTGTTACGTCGAAGCCATCAACTCGAGCTTTTAAGCAAAATATAAAAGAGCCGCTATAACTCCTTTACTGTCCCCTCTCTATAGGTAACAAAAACAGTCAAAAAAATTATTATACCAGAATTAATCTGTATGTTATAGTTCTGTCATCTAAACAATTTCCAGCAATCTTTTAGGCATCAAACTTGTCAGGGGCAGACCTAGAGATAATTTTGAGTGAGGGCGAGATTAAGGGCGGAGCCAGCCCGTCGAAGTAAAGGGGTCCAAAGTTGAAGGAGTGAGGGGCTACGGGGATTCAGGGGCAGCGCCCCCAAATTTTTTTTTTTTTTTTTAGAGTT
>CAIGRS010128752.1:0-13446 GCA_903798395.1 Fraxinus floribunda
AATAGCTTAGGCAACAACCAACGAGTCGCAATCATTTTGAAATAACAATACAATTGAAACACCTGATACTCAAGGGAAGACAAACGCCAATAAAACAAATGTCGAGAATGCGTGTGCCAAAATAAAAGATTAGGGATAAAAGTTGTTGCGTTTTTTATATTACAAGTGTACAATATCATAACAAACAGTATAATGGACATTTGATTCTGAATATCGTTCCCACGAGTACTAAACTACATGACTTAATCTAATTTTTCTAAATCCTATTGATAAAAGCAAGTAAAGAATTATGAAAGTTGTGATTACTATTATTATTTTTTAACTATTTAAAAATATCAAGTTTTGCAAACAACGATTGATTGATTGAATATTCAAATATGGGATAAATATCATGACATAAAAATTTAATCTATTGATCACCTTAATACTTAATTCAAAATTCATAACATAATGTAATGTTCGATCGAATTCTTCAATTGTATTCAATTTATCCATCTCGAATTCTCATCGAACTTATTTAACTAATTAAATTTCATATCTATATGTGAATCAATCTTAGTTAAACGAAACATTAGTTCTAAGAATTCATATTGTGACCGCAATAATTAATATAAGTATTTCTACACGTTATACTAATTTATTGAATTTTACTATTAGTCTAAATCTCAAACTCATCTATTGAAATCTCAAACTCATCTATTGATTCGTAAGAGACTCATATAATTATAAAATTAATGGTCAATTAATTCAATACATTAAATTCAAAGTAAAATCAACACATATATGAATAAATCACATTAATTTTGAATAGAAGAATAAACGATAACAAGTCGATTACATTGTTTTCTTTAATATGAAAATTAGTCACTCATAATGTAAAAATAAACACACAAAAATTGTCTTTGAATATATCACCGAATTATTTGAATAAATCGTCACTATAGCCACGTTTTCTAGTATATATATTCTTCTCATTGCAGCCACATTCGTGTATAAATATATGTTTCAACAAAATTTGACGAACGTGAATAATCCTAAATTTCTTGCACAATTATTGATGAATTATTATACAAAATTTTGGAATTAACTCTTTCTCCCTGGTCGTCTGTTTTCTGTACGTGTATATCTTATCTTCGATTCGAACAGCCACCAAATTTGACTTAAAAGAAAAAAAAAAAAAATCAATTTCTTTCTATTCCTTTTCTCCCTGCCTGTATGTGTATTTTGATCTCCCCAACCGCCATTTTTTACTCCAATTTTCTTCTCCACTTTTTTCTTTTCTTCCTTTTGTCTCAGCATTTTTGTTTCTTATCTGTATATATCCTTCACAGTAGCCAACTCATGGAACGAGGAGTCAAGTAACCTTTTACTCCCATTCCAAGTCCAAGTGAAAAAGTCCAATTAGATTAATTTATCTCTCTCTCTAACGTTTCTTCTTTTCCAAATAAAATGCAATTTAGTCCTTTAGCCCATTCAATGAATCAATTGTACATCCCATGTCTTCTTCAATTCAATTGAAGCCCTTCAATTTTCAAAGTATGGAATTTGATCCTCAAACTTTCATCCAACGGCAATTGATCATTATTTCCTTTCCAATTGCTTCAAAACGGGTTTAACACCCCAATCGTTAAGCAGGTGAATTTCGAATTGCTCCTTAATATATAAATCCATTGGTGATCAAGTGCATTCATTTGCATCCTTCATCAAATATGTATTTTTTTTTTTTTTTTGCTATTTTGCTTTCTTTTCTTCAATTCTTCATTAAATATAAAATTTTACCTACAAAATGTAATATACCATAAATTAGGTAGAATATTATCCAAAAGATAATAAAATATCATCATTTAGGATCTCGAATAAGTATAGAAATTACACTTATCAAAAGTGCTAAGATCCCAAAGGTTGGGGATGGTGACTATTATTTTCCCTATTTCCTCCAGGAAAGACTTCGTTAATCTCCTTGACCGATAATTCTTTCCAAACGGAGATGTTTAGCTAGCTCAAAATGTAGGTAGAGATGTCAAAAAAGTTCGGATGGCTCGAAAAAAACCCTAATCGGGCCCGGCCGGGCAGAGCCCCATTTTGGGGCATCGGCTAGAGCCTGGGCGAGCCCACATAAAAAAAAAAAAATTGGATGAAAATTTTAAAAAATAGCTGCCTGCAAAGACAGTAATATATATTAAAAAAAAAATTTCAAAAAAACAAAAAAATTCGAGCCGGCTCGGCCTGTTAAGGTCCGGGCTAAGCCTCTCTTTTTTGGTCGGGCTTTGTTCGGTTCGACTCGGGCCAAAAAAAGCTTGAGCCGAGCCTGAAGTTTTTTTTTTTTTGGGCTCGAGCTCGACTCGTTGACATAGTTAAATATAGTGGAGCATATGCAATTTTTTTATGAAATCTGAGGGACCAAAATCCAATTAACCAAATTCTTGGAGAAACCTGAACTAGGTCGTTGCGATGATTGAGACCTTGCACCAGAACAACCACGATGAGTTGAATTAAGCCTATGTTTGATACTCATTTTTTTCATTCTCATTTTCATTTTTTTTTTCTCTTTTTTCATTTCAACCACACATTCTATCAATAAAATAATATTACATATAAATTCAAAAATTCTCTTTACTTTTCAATCACACATTTTTTCATCAATCACTATTCAAAAATCAATTTTTAACCCAAAATAGGTGTCAAATATAGGCTAAGTTATATGTACATTTGTTGTTGACATTCTTTATGTACATTTGTTGTTGACATTCTTATAGATACACACATAAAATTTGGTCGGGCTTAGTTAAATGTACATTTGTTTGTTGACATTCTTATTGACATGTACACATAAAATTTGGTCGGTAATGGAGATAGATGGATGCCTGATAATGTCAAGGAGAATCATGGTTGGTGTTGAGCTTCCCTGTTCAGGAAATAAATCCAACAAGTTAATTGCGGTAATTGCACGCAATGAAAAATAAAAAAGCCCAATGCCCATATAATTCATTCTATGGTCAGAAATGAACAAGAAGGGTCTTGCAATTTTGATGCGATCCAAAATGAGACCACTATCCCCTGCATCTGTAAGTCTTTAATTTGACTTATATTCGATCGCATAAAAATTCTCTCTAATTATTTAACATAATCTCTGTTCTTGATTATGCCCATATAAACATGCATAAATTTCGTTATGTTATCTGAGTCTCTGTTATTTACTCAACAGAATAGAATCAATCAAATGCAATTTCCTCCGCCGGAAAGTAACAAAGTTTCATCTTCTCAGAATGCCTCCTCCATTACCCACAGGTATACAATTACTCTGTAAAGTATTAAAGATTTGATTTTTCGTTAACCAATAATCTTTCTTGAATTAGAAATATTGTGCAGTTACTGGAGTATGTTTCTCTTTGAAAAATATTTGATGGGGTTTGTCTAGGGAAAAAGAAAAATGAAATACAGTAAGAAACAGTTTTTATATAGATCATGCCATATTTATTTAGTATATATAGGAGCAGGAGGTTTTGGATTTACCCGAGTTTGTTTTAAGTATTAAATAAGAAAACTATTGCATGTTGGATGTAGAGGCAAATTTTAAACTAATTTGGGGATTTTCAGAAACTATGAGCAAGTACGAGAGTCTATGCACTCTGCTATATCGATGAACAAGACGGAGATTCTAGATGCTGCTCTCAATGATTTCTCCGAGGTGAATTTCCTTGTTCTCAAGTTATGCCAAAATAACAATTTATTGGTGAATAGCATTACATTGACCAAGCACCAGTAATGTAGGGTTATTTTGTCCTTCCTATTGAAAGCCGTCGGAAATTACTTGTAACTCTAGCCAGAGAATATGATCTTAGTCGGGAACAAGTTCGTGAACTAATGAAACAGTATCTTGGTCTTGACCTTCCTAGTGGTAAGTTGTGCTAATCTTTCTTTTGATCAACTTTTCCATGAAAAATGATGTGGGATTAAAGGCTGGTTGCTTTGGTAATAAAGCTGTAGATAGGGGCCATGAAGAGGAAGGATCATTTTCTGCTTTCTATAGGATTGAGCGAAATCTGAGACATTCTCTCAAGCCAATGTATGAAGTTCTATTTGAACGGTTGAACACACACCCTGGAGGACTGAGATTCTTGACCATTATGCGAGCAGACATACTATCATTTCTCGAGTAAGGTTATGCACAAAAAAATGTGATTTTTCTCACCTCACACATGTATTTCACTTAATTTATGAATGCTAAAAATACATAAATTGATGAAAAGTATGAAGTTCTCTTTGAACAGGACCATTATGGAAGCAGATATACTATCTTGTCTCAAGTAATGTTATGCACAAAAAAATTCTGATTTTCCCCACTTCTTATTTCTTCATATATTTCACTTGATATATGAATGCTAAAAATACATGGGTGGACAAAAAACTGTAAGAAATAGACCTATTCATAGTTCTCTTATATTCTCATCTCTTGCTTTTGAATTTGGCAACTTCTTTCCTTTGTTGGGGCTAAAGAGGGTACACCTAGAACCTTATTCTTTCTACGAATGTCTCGAACCAATTAGGCTTGAGTCCACCAGCAATGGGCATGTTTTGAAGAGTGTTTTTTTAAACACTATTCTCACTTCAGTGCCGACTCAATTTGACAATTTGTTTGGGTTTCAGAACCTGGGCTGTTGGGTTGTTTGTGCTTATATATATTGTGTGGATTTTACTTTGCAGTATGTTTTGAATTAGCTGTGGTTAAAATTTCTGGTTTTGAGATTTCAGAGATCTCTCTTTGTTATTTTATTCTCTATGTTTGTGGTCTCTAGATTAAATTTTTCTCCTCTCCCATGGATTTCGATCTCTCAACCAAACCACATAATTTTTGTTTCTTTCATTTTCTCCATTGTTTATGTCTTTATTGTGTATGATTTACACGTTCGACGTCTAGTTGATTCAGCCTAACGCTATTTTTTGGATGATCATATATTATACTCTTCAGCTTGAGTTTACCCCTTAATGAAATGGGCAGCACCTTTTGAGGTGCTATATCTAATAGTGAAATAATCAGTCTATAGATGACATGCATGTCCATCTCAGTGTTGATCTAGTGAACTGTTTTATATCATTCTTGTCTTCAATACAATTCAGATTTTCTTGACCACATTATTATTATTTTTTTCAAATGCAGAGAGGAAAATATTGCTGCACTGAGGGCACTTGACTCGTACTTGAAGGAAAAGCTTATCACATGGCTCAGTCCTGCAAACCTCCAGCTTCATCACATAACTTGGGATGATCCTGCATCTTTGTTGGAGAAGATTGTAGCATACGAGGTCTGTTTCTTGGCTCTCATCACATCATTGATATAGCCATTCCTTATGTTGCACAATCTGACCGAGTAATTTTGTCATCGGCGTTCCACAGGCGGTGCATCCAATCAGCAATCTTTTAGATCTGAAGCGAAGGCTGGGTGTAGGTCGTCGTTGTTTTGGATATTTACATCCGGCTATCCCAGGTTAGCACTCTTTTATTGTCTAGTCTAGAGAAAAAGTAAGGTGGTCAATTCCTGCCACCATATTCTCTGTAGAATACATGTTACCATTCTCTTGAATACAATCAATCGTTGCAACAGAGGCCCGATAACAAATATCAACATGGACCTGTATTATTTTGTTTAGCACATGAATTAAGACTATGGACCAAAATTTTGACTCACTGTGTGAAGCGTCTGTTTGATGATCATTTCTTATGGTCATTAGGAGTGCAAGAAATTCCAACTGAAGTCACTCATTATTTCAACCACCTTCCTCTGCTCATAATCCGAGTGTTTGTCATTTATCACCATCGCACTGAGGAAACTATGGAAGTCGTATGTATAATGCATTTCCTGTAAAATTAGAGAAATTGTACACACAATGCACATCACGTGAAATATTTTAAATGCGTGTCACTGTGTTGCAGTGTACATTCGCTGCATTTGATTGTTAATGCGCTAAAATAATTTATTTGCCTTTAGGCGAACCGTTGATATTTATTGAAGTTGCTCTCATGAAGAACGTGGCCCAGACAATACAGGTAGATTACTTTCTACACAATATCATGAAGTTAGAGTATCAAGGTAGCAATATAATTGAAAAACTTGTTGCAGGAAGTTTTATGGGACGATCCACCAATACCTGAATGTGAGGCAACATGCGCACTCTTTTACTCTATATCATCAACTCAAGTAAGTGCGAACTGATACTTTGAAGATTTATTAATTTTTTAATTTTTTATATATGTTTAAATTTTAATTTGTTAACTCGAGCTTATTTTGGTATCATTTTCTCAAGATAATAAAATAGTATCAGTTTTCTTATCCTATTCTGACAACCGATATTTTTCTGGTTTGACTATCCATTGATGGGTGCACATCTTTTTTACACCTTTTCCCTTTACTTCAGTTGAAAATTATGTCTAAAAAAAATACTTGACCAGTGACCGAGTTGTTCCTCCTTTTCTTATAGTAAATATTTTTATTCCTTTATTTTAATTGGAGTCACCCTTGCTGATTCTCTTTCTCAATGCTTTTGAGATGTACTTTATTCTGAAAGATTTTGAATTTTGATAATGCATTTCTTTTTTCTCTTCCAAGGTTTGCATCGCTACAGCATAGTACTATTGTCTTCATGGTTATATCATTTAACATTTAACTTCCTCTCAAGTGTTTGTTGTTCTCTCTCATGTGCAGCCTGGCTTATCTGGCATCAACCTGGGAAAGTTCCTCATTAAACGTGTGATTGATGTTGTGAGGAAAGACATGCCAAGTATATCCGTAAGTTCTATATTGATTAGACGTTTAATTTGTGGAGGTCTTTAATCCAAACACTCATTGTAAGATGGAAGTTCAAGATTTAACTCAGTTACACCAGTTCCTTTTTTACACCAGTTCTTTTTCCATGTAGGTTTCCATCTAATTATGTAGTCTCTAATCATTATGAATGTTGAACCGAAGCATGCTGAAACTAGTAAAACAGTAGGCCAATAATCACATACACCTTGATTTAAATATATAAAGTAGATTTATGCATTTTGTACTATTTGTTCTTCCACATGGGTGATAAAAACTGGATAACCCGACCACCAGAGCTGACAAGTCCGATCCACCATGTTGGGCTGGGGAAAGCCTTTGTAATCAATTTGGTACGAATCAGATGCAGGTACTTACACAACATTAATATGAATATCACCCACTCACTCCCACTTTTTATTCACAGCTGAAAAAAGTACATTTACTATGTTTGATGAAAAACAGTAACTGATATTTGCACTTTCAATATTTTTCTTGAGTACTTCCCCATTAGGGTTGTTGCTTTTCATTTTTAGCTTGTAACTTGATTTTTTTTAGGGGGAATAAGACATTTGCTTCCTCAAATTCAACTTTTCCTGATTTGTAATACACATGAAAAGTGCTAGTAGTATACTCGTATGCACTGGAGTTTGAGATTTAAGGCATTCCAAAGTTAAGTGCTAGTTTTTGTTCTTCACAATTTGTTAGGCTATTTTCACGACCCACCTTGCCAATTAATTAACAGTCTCTTGACGCTTTTTATATGCTGTCAAAAAGCAAAAGAGACTGCAAGTTGACCTTACTGACTTCATGGTTCACCAAAGAAATTGAGTTTTGTTTCTTGCTATTTATAATTTGCAAATCTTTCTCCCCTGCAGACATTTGCAACGCTTAGTCCTATACCAGGTTACATGCCATGGCTTTTGTCAAAGTTGGCATCGGCTGAGAGATCTGATTCCTCTTTCAAAGAAAACTTGCTGAAACCAGAAGAAGAAAGTGCACTCATTGATGCAGCTGGGTAAGCACACATTTCGACAGTTTTCTTGCTGATGATATGTTTAGATTTCTCCACGTTTGTGGTTCTTTTGGGGGTGGGGATGGGCAAAGCATGGCTATGCATGGAAGTTTAGACCCTTCCTTTCATTAATTCTGAGGTACCTCAAAGGAGTAATTTGATTGTATTGCTTTCTGTTTCTAATGTACCTAAGGTAGTCGTTTACTCTCTATCGGGCTGTCATCATTAACAGGATTTGGAAGATAAATGTGTCCCTCATTCTCTCCTCACTGACCTTCAAAGTTTATATATTTCAACTATCTTCGGCTGCTTAATCCCTTACACTCTATTCTCCGTGCTTGTCCGTTACTCCTATCTGAATTTCCCCAAAGTATTTGTGTAATGAGTTTTCGCTTTGTTTCCTTAAAGGTAGCATTATGAAATTGAAGACTGACATGTCATTCTGCATTCGATAGTGTCATTTTATATGTGCTGATGATACATTACATCTTTCTCCACATGTTTTCCATTTGAGAGCTCGAGAACATACAGAGTGATCCTTTTCCCCATGCTTGCATCGAAGCATAGCTAAATGAGTCTCTCTTATTCTCTCTCTCCATGGTCCGAAATAAAAGTACATCTTTAAAGAATTTCATTTCTATTTACTTTGTCATTCCTGAATTACAGGATCATCATCACTTTTGGATGAGTCGGAAAACAAAAAATTTATCTTCACCATCTGCTTAAATGTGATGACATCTTGTAATTAATTTGTCTATGACAGAGAATTAGCAACTGGAAAAAATGGGATGGAAGTAATGTGGAAGTTGTTATCATTGCCCAATTATGAGTGGACCAATTCATCCGAGTTGATGTCTGTGCTGAATACCCCCTTAATGCGACTATGTGCCAGGTATGTTCTTGAACATAGAGCCTAGGAGGGTTGATCAGTCATGTGCACCAACAATGCAAAAAACTGTAAAATATGGACGTGCAATCATATCTATTTCTGTACTGCTGCGTTAATGATATTATGCTTTCTGCTTTATTGGCTTCCACTCCCTGACTTCAGGTACCTTCTCAAAGAGAAGAAAAGAGGGAAGGCTTTAGACTCTGTTGCAAATTTCCATTTGCAAAATGGAGCGGTATGTAAGCAATTGAATAAGCATAATAGTACTCTGCTTCCTTTTTGCCGGTTATATTTTGTTCAATCCTAATTACTCAGTATGTCTATTTCAACAAATTCACAAGTGTTAGCTTTATGATGACTATTAATCAAAATTATTGTCGTATCTTTACAGATGGTTGGAAGACTAAATTGGATGGCAGATCGATCAGATAAAGGCCTAAAGCAGAGTGCAGGAATAATGGTCAACTACATCTACAGGTAAGACTCTGGAATACCATGGTTTTTGTTTAGATTATATCCCCACTTGCCTAAGAGAGAAATCGGGGATCTACACGGTAACTCGTTAAACTCATGATGCCTTCCAGATTTGCTTTTCTACATCAAACTTCTATGATAATTGACCCATGAAGTTTTTGTACTCCCTGGGGCTTGCACCCTGCTTTTTACTTTTTTCGGAGTTTTGAAATTAACAATCACTTGATTATAGGTTTTACAGCATGTAATCAGTGCAATGGTATTATTGGATTAAATTTAAAGCCTGACCGACCTGAACTGCTTAAATGAAAATTGCAGGGTGGAAAATATTGAAGAAAATGCTCTGTCATATTTTAGTAAAGGGCAAGCTCAAACATCTCCTGATGTCAGAAGCTACCTTGAGGTAATATATTGTCTTCCAGAATTTCTCTATTTTTTGAACACGAGATGCGTCACCTCCATTCCCACCCCCACGTGCACAAGGCATGCAATCTACGCGCTCTTATTGAGTTAAGTTGTTGCAGCCACAGGGGGATCATGAAGAAACTAAGGATTAGATTTTGCAAGATTGTATAGTAAGTACAACGTTATTAGTTTCGAATTTGCTTCTGTAAATGTGTTCTTAATGATTTCAGCTTTTTCAAGATTTTGTTGCAAGTTGTTTCAATAAATGGTAGCACATTGAAAGTTTTTCCTTTAAATTTCTGATTAAAACATTTCAATGTACATCATCTGCAAGGACGGATATACATTGTACAAGTGCTAAACAAGAAAGTTTGTGACTTTTTTAACTTTCCTCGTGACTAGTTTCCAAGACATAATCTCTCATAAGTCTTGTATTATGATCATCCACCATCTGTTAATATACAAGTAAATACATGGTCAATTAAACAGCAAGTTAGAGAAGGAACTAAGAAGAAGTAATATTGACTATACCTTTGATGCCAAACGCTTTAGGTTGTCCCATTCAAAATCATTCTTGCAATATGCAGATCGAACCTTCATGAAGAAGATGAATTTAGAACTAGAAAAGAATATAAATCCAACAATTTTTTATTTAGGGCTCGTTTGATGGGGTCTTTGAAAAGTCAAAAGCTATTTCTAAGACTTAAAAACTACTTTTGAATATGTTTTTGGGCTCGACTGCATGACTTTTAAAAATGGAACGATACATAAATGATGTATTTACTTTCACCCATTTCAAAAATAAAAAAAAACAAATTTCAAATTTCAAAAATCTGGTTTCTTTAAATTTTTATTTATGAAATAATAATTATTAAATATTTAATTCTAATATAATATAATTAACCCACCCCACTTCCACCACCCCTACAGCTCCGATGACTATTTCGACAACCTTTTCAGTCACCACTATTTTTCGGCGACTGTTCCGGTCCGATTCCAGCGAGCATTTCGATGACCATTCCGCAGCTTTTTAGGTCACAATTCAAAAATTTCATAGGTCACAATTTGTTCATCGGTAAAAAATCACTAAATGTATAAGTCACATTACTTATTTTATGGTCACAAACATCACATTAATTGAACATAAATTATATTCATGTCAAAATTTATCAAATTATTGGTCACAAACTAATAATTTTTAGGTCACACAGTATGTATTGATCACAGTTTATCTAATTCATTGGTCACATATTGTTTATTGGTCACAAACAATCCAATCATTTGTGACCACCACTTCGCCACGGCTTCCACCAGTGGCACCACCATCGTTGCCGCATCTTCACCACCCTCGCGCGTAGCACGACCACACTTGCTGCAACATCGCAACGATCGCACAGAAACACCACAACCATCGCACAGAAATGCAACCAGAAATACACCCAAATTGCACAATTACCACCGCCGTACAAACACACACACCCACCGGAACCAATAGCCAACACCACAACCTCACAGTAAACCCACCACCGCACCCGCCACCAATCGTACCGAGACCACGGGATCTGCAACGCCAGAACAACGGATCCGTGCCGATACCACTGGAGAGATGGTGGAGGCGACGGGCATATCGTGTGTTAAATAGAGAGAAGTGAGAGAGATGGTGTGTGATTAGGGTTTGTCAAGTGAAATGCGGTGGAGGCAGTGGACATACCGTGGATCTAGACAGAAAATAAAGAGGTAGCGACGATGAGCGACATAGAGATGAAGCGTCTGAGGTTGTGCGGCGGCGAGGAGGAGAGAATACTGACGGAGAGGGGGAGAGGAGAGGAAGAAGTATCGATAGGCCATGGAGGCAGCTGCGGGAGAGAGACGGGAGAAAATGGGTGGATTGATTTTAGGATTTGGGGTAGATAATGTATGGGGAGTATATATAAATTAATTTATTGTAAATAGATATAAAAATAAAAATAATTTTTTTTAAAATTATGAATTAAAACTTGATTTTTGCAATATAAAACTTCATATAGGATTTATGAAAATGGTAATTTCCTCTTTTAAAAAATCAAAAATTTGCTTTTGGACCCGTTTGACCATTTTTATGAAAGTGTTTTATCTAGTTAGAACTGTATTTAGAGAAAGATGATCCAATGTGTCTTCCTCTAAAAGAACTTTCAGAATAGAAAATTCTTTTAAAAGCTAATTTTAAGATAAAAATTAAGGTAATTTTATCCAAAAGCTCTTTTACATGATGTAAAAGCAAAAGTAAAAGTTATACTAAACGGGTTATTACTAATTTTAACTTCCTCTAAAAGTTCTTCCACGATAAGTAAAAGTAAAAACAGAAGTCCAGCCAAACATGTCCTTAGATTTTACAAGAAAAATACTGACCTCTAATATGCGCAAAGCTGCAGAGCAAAGCAAGGAAATTCCAAGTGTTAGCAACTATGTATAATTAATTTATATAGCTTGTGAAAGTGAGATATTTAAGGTTGTCGATATGCACCTAAAGTTTTATGTCTTGGTGATTCTCGCATCAAATCAGCACAAAACTTATCCCCATCTTTTAAAGAGTGTTTTTCAAGAAACTCCATCAATTCTGCATGTGCCTCACGATTGTAGCTCTGCTCTGTCAATCAACTTGAGATAAAATTCATCCAAATACAGAAATAAACCAAGAATTTCTCGTGGGCCGAGGACGGGATGTAACAAAAAGGAAGAGGGGGGGACCTCAAGCTGTGCATTGACAATTCTAACAGCAATGTATGTGAAAAAGTCATGGAGCTGTTTTGCTGCCTTGGCTTCTGGAGAGGCTTCACCAAATCCTGTAAACAGACTTGTTCAGTACTGCGTACATACGAGAAGAAAAAGTAAATTTCCGAATGGGTAGATGGGAATTTGATTAATTGTTCTCACCAGGGACATACATCTTGTTACATTGGATAGTTGAGAAAAAATTTCTTCTTTTCGTTCTGGTTCTGTTATGGGGTTTTGGTGGGAGAAAGGAGAATTGGGAGACTGGAATAAGTGTGGAGGATTCCATGGATGATGCTTGCTTCTGGTTAATGTTGGAGTTTGAATATCTATTTTGTGTGGGGGTATTAGCACAAGAATGAAAATATCTCTCGTCGTCTTCTGAAAATATCTTCTGTTTATTCTAAATTTTTTTATTCAATTAAAACAAAATCACAAAACAATTTCATTTAATTTAGGAAAAAATTCTTGATTTTTAGAAGAAGATGCAATTTGTTTGATTTGTCCATTTTTTGGGGTCTCAAAGTTATGGAAACACATAATTCTTTACTTAAAATATATTAAAGTTAAAGATGAAATTTATATGAATACTTATAGTTTTTTTTCAACTGACTTAAACTTTTAGATGAGAGCTAAGCAAAATACTTGAATTTAGTTTCACTATTCTATCACCCATTTATGAAAGAGTGGAAATTACACCCATTCATGGATTTCAATTATGAACTTCACGAATCAAGTTTGAAACTTATTTATTCAAAAATCAAGTCATTATTCGCTTTTTAATATTAATAATGATATTATTAAATTTTCGTTCTATCATCTCTCCCCTCTCTAAATCATACACACCCAAATCCCAAACCCTTATATTCCAAATCGCACACGCACAATTAGGAATGACAAAAAAGCTCGTCGGCTCGGAAAAAGCTTAGCCGGGCTTGGCTCGGGCTCGGTTACAACGAGCCGAGGCTTGGGCCGAGCCTCATTATTTTTTGCCGGGCTTTGCTCGACTCGGCTCGGGCCTAAAAAAGCTCGGCACAAAAAAGCTCGAGTCGAACCCGAATTTTTTTTATTTAATTTATAGTACGTATAAACTGTACAAATTTTAAGTTTTTT
>CAIGRS010128824.1:0-30842 GCA_903798395.1 Fraxinus floribunda
GATTTTTGCAACTTTAAACTTGGAGACATGATTTTTGATTTTGGTAAAGTAAATACATGATCCATGAATTTTTCCCTAAGAAAATTATTTGATCCGATCCGATCCAATAATTCAACGGATATTTGATTGTTAAATCCATATCCGATTTGTATGTTATTGGATATCCGATCCGATAATTCAATCCGAAATTAATAAAAATTAGGAAAAAAAATTGATTGTATGTTCTTTAAAAACTTTGAACTGACTTGATGCCCATCTTTTTTTACTAGCAAGTCCAATAATGACTTCTACCATCATGATACTCATTTTTAAAGGAGAGATCCTCTTTTATTTTCTATTGACATTCGATGTTGGATAAGGTAAAATCAATTCTAAATGTAAATATTTTATTTCATTATTTTCATTAACAAATCAAATATATTTATTACATATTAATTATTAATTTTTGAAATTGTAAAATAAATTACAATAATAAATTTAATTAAAAATATATATAGATATTTATTTACTTTTAACTTAGTAAACTAAAAAAAAAAAAAAATCTATTGCTTTTATAATATTTTACATTTATATCTATAGT
Source organism: Fraxinus floribunda (assembly GCA_903798395.1). NCBI lineage: Eukaryota > Viridiplantae > Streptophyta > Magnoliopsida > Lamiales > Oleaceae > Fraxinus > Fraxinus floribunda. The sequence continues at coordinate 581 of CAIGRS010128824.1, forward strand.
TATTTATTCATTTTGAAACAGGTTCGATATTGATTCGACCTCTGGTCGATTTTTAAAACATTGATTGAAATCAACTTTTTTTTTTTTTTTTTCAAATTTTCCAATTCTTAAATGGGTTTAATAATTATAAATTTTTCAACTCTTTTATGTTTTGAATTTGATTACTTTTTTATTCTAAATTTATTTATTTTAGTGACAAATAATATGCCATAAAAATATTTTACCGACTCAATTATTTATAACAAATCAGATCGGATTGTTAGCAGATCGGATTGACATATATTCATATTTGATCCATTTAGTTAACGGATTATCGGATTCGGGTCTTGATCAATCAGATCGGATTGATCTATATCCATATTTGATCAATTGAGTTAACGGATTATCGGATTCAGATCTTGATCGAGTTATCGAATTGAGACCCTAAAGTCATCTCCTATTAATTTAGTCAAATTCGGATCAAAATCCAATCCATTGACAGCCCTAATTGAGCCTCAATCTATGTGGTAATTACATAGCATTAAATGATAGATTCATTTAAATGCAAAGTCAAATGATTCATTTAATTGAGTCTATCATTTAATGTCATGTAATTGACACATAAATCGAAACTCAATTCCAGTGGGATGAATAATATTATTCAAATTGATGCCATATTTGAAGAATTTGGCGTTCCTTAGAAAACTGCATCTTTAAAGAGAACATGTCAAAATATATTTATATTATGAGCCTTTGAGAATTAGAATATCTACATGTCACTATCACGCAACTACGCAAGTATCCAAAGAGAAGTGATTACTGATTAATATCACTTTTGTTTGTTGTTCGGATTTGATGTTAATTTATTCCTTTGATTTCAAATCTTTTTCCTTTTAGTCTACACGTTAGTTAATATGTTGATTTATTCGATAGCATAAATTACATATTTATCTTTTTTTCTTTTTAGCCCACTCGTTAGTTAATATATTGATTTATTTGATAGCATAAATTAATAAATTACATATTTTTTCTCAAGTGCACTCACTTCACGATTAAATTATTGAATAATTATATTCCCGTAAAAAAAAATTATATCTGCACCACATTTTAATTATAAGAAATGTTTTCAATATTTATCAAATTTTTTTCTAATCACGTTATCATTCTTAACCTTCAACTAATTAACATATTTTGTTTCTAATGATAATTTTTATTAACTACGATCTTTTAAAAGTAAAATACGTAAACACTATGTTTTTATGAAAAGATATTTATAAAAAATTTCAATACTTTTTAATTGAAATTAACTTTTTCTTATTGTCGCACAAATGGTTTTCATTTTTTTCTTGTCTCATTCTTATCTTCAGTTTATAATTAATTAATCATTTGGTCATTAATGATAGTTTATGCCAAATACTCTGTCGTAATTAGGGCTGGGCCCAAAAACCGCAACCCGCGGATCCGAACCGACCCGATTCAAATTGGGTCGGGTAGAGTCGGTTTTCACTTTAAAACGGGTCAGGTCTGGTTGGTTTTATTTTAAAATTATGATAATCCTGCCGGTTTCCATTACAAACCGACCCGTGAAAAGTTGAAATCAATTTGCCTCCTGAAGGCATTATAAGAAATGTTTTCAATATTTGCATTTTTTTTGCTTTTATGTCATCACATTATCATTCTTAACCTTTCATTAATTAACCTATTTTGTCCTTAATTACAATTCCCATCCAAATATTCTTCCAACCTGCATTGAAAAGATTGAAAAAATGGACAAATATTTGTTTTAACTTTTATATTAGTTAAATAGGAGAGATAATGTCTTTCTAGCCCTCATAACAAATATTTTGGATAAAAATTCTTTATAGAACATGTGTGAAAATTGATAGAGGGTTGATGATGATTATGAATATTTTAAAAAAAAAAATGGAGAAGAAGAAGTTGAGGATACAAGTATAAAAAAAAAAAAAAAAAAANAAAAAATATATTAGAGATATTAATTGTAATTAAAATGTGGTGTAGATAATAAAAATTGTGGTGTGAGTTTATTTACCTTAAATTATTAGATGAATGAGTTACACATTGAGTCTATAAAAACTATTCATATAAAATGATAAATATTAACTTTTAGATAAAATAATTCAACATGATATTGAACTATTAAAGATCTTGAATTTATGTCTTTGTCAATCCTCATGAAATTTTTATGTTAAACCTACGACAAGAGACCAATACCATTGTCGAGTTATCTATGATTGTTGTTCCAATTGTAGACATGGGTTGTGAACGTTACGAAGAACTGAAACATAAGGAAAGGAAAGAAAACAAGAAGAATATATTATACTTATTCACAATAAATTTAGAGTCGACTACATATTTCAAGACTCCCATACAAAGAGAGAATCTTTTCACCAAGTATAATCTCAAATCCCACAAGTTATCTCAAAATATTTAACCACAATTTTAGCTCAAAAAACAAAATTGTAGCATATAACAACAGACCATACCCAGTTCTGGTGAAGCTAGGCCTGTATAAAGTCACTCATTGCTTAATTGTTACAGTTCTGCTACGTGTACAGAAAATGGCCGCCAGTAACATCTATTGAAATTCTGGCAGCAATTCCTCCGTATAAGGGGAATTGTTGTAATTGTTAAGGTGCATATAACAGTAAGAAAAATACAAAATAACCCAAATTCTTACAGTCCTCGAGATACAGACCATTGTTTCAGCTCTGGAAATACAAAATTGGAAGGCAAAATCAAACTCAATCAAGGCCAAGTCAAGGCCTTTTTCCATCACCAACAAGAAACACAGAAGGAAAAAAATCTACAAAAACAACTCGTTGGGACATTTCTGTGACTTAACAACAGTACATTTATATAACCCCTGCAAAAATATTAACGGCATGTTGACATATCAAAGTGGAGACAGTGGATACGATTAAGAAAAAACAAGTTGAAATCTTATTTGCAATTCTGTGCAGTCATGCATACCAAACATGCACTGAAATGTCTTCAAGATTGTTCCTCCTTTTTGTTGCCAGCAGTCAGATCCATAAACCACAGTTTTGCAGCTTACTACTTACAAATAGCAACAAAAGTGGTATCATGGAGAAAATTGTTCTCTGAACAAAAGCTTACTCAAATTTCTAATGAGCCAAGGGACTCGAGTATTAAGGTCCATTTTTGGAAGAAGTTATCTCAGACAAAGCACTTGAGTCACCAGTGCTGTTTCGGAATTTCTTTCCTGCAGCTGGAGGATTATGCTGAGAGTCGGGATTTCCACGCCCTTGGCCTGCCTCGGCTAGTTTTCTAAGAAGGTTCGTGATAGTGGGAAGAAATTTGGTTGATAAGGAAAGAAGTCCAGGAAGCTGCAAGCAAAAAAGATACCAGAAGTCAAGCAAATAAGTTGATTTCAAAAGCTTCTGATTACTAAGAGCATTATTGGTTAAGCTTAGGAGAAATAAAAGTTACTTTTATATAACTTTTTGTTTCTAAACACATTTGTCTATGCTGGAAAAACTTATTTCGAAAATAACTTACCCTAGAGCATGTTTGAGCCACTTTTTGGAAATAATGCATTTTGGAATAGCATTTTGATGGAAAATATGTGGTTAAAAAAAATTTGGGTTTGCGTGTAATATTATTTTATTGAAAAATATGCGATTGAAAATAAGAGAGAAAAATGTATTTTGGTAATAACGGGGACCAAACAAGGCCCTAGTGTCAAAATAACTTATTTGCAGTCTTGATCTTTTAAAAAATCATTGTATTAAAACTAATAAATAAACCTTTTAAACTAGCCAAGTGATATTTCAATTTTCCAAGCTGTGGCCCGACTCCATGAAGAAAAATAGCATGAAGAGTAAAAGTGACTTGGTTCTACCTGATTTACGCTGGGGGGGAGGGGAGAGAGAGAGAGAGAGTTGATTCAAGTAGTTCACTTACAGCTCCATGGCGGAATTCACCCGGGATGTCTAGTTGTACCCAAAGAGCCTTTACAAGCAAAAAACCAACAAAAATTACACCCAAATATAATGGATTTCTGCAAAAAGAAACGATCGCTCATTAGGACAATTCAAAATTAGCTGGTGAGAGAGATTTAAAGCTAGTGACTGTATCACCAGGAAGCCCCTCACCGACAAAAACAAAGAAAAAGGGGTACCTCAAAAGTGTCATAAACTCGTTAAAACCCAAGATTGACAATGCAACAATCGCCCATGGAGGAGGTAACCAAGTGTTATTTTGCTTGCTAGCTTCCTGAAAGTCAGTCAATAATCATTGTCAATTAGCAAAATGTATAGCTATCACTCTTGTAAGAAGAATAACACAAAGATGCTGGAAGCAAAACCAGCATAAATGCGTATACAAGCAGATATAAGAATCAATAATATTACAGAATATTTTCAGAAACACTATAAGAGCAAGTTCGTGCCTGAGCTGCAATGGCTTGAGTAACAGTGTACTCGGTCTCAGCTTTAAATTGCCTCCACAAAGATTTGCACTGGACCGGTGTTATCAAAGTTTTGGATGGTGGAATCTGGATCAGGACCAACCACAAACAAAAAATTTAGTTCATATTGAATATCTACACACTACACATAAGATTAAGGGCAACAAACTAGCATATATTTAAACATATATATAGTTTTAAGCACTAGATTGGGACACACATGTAGCTTTAAAACCAAAGTATAACTATCTTTAAATCCAAAAGTAGCAAAAAGAATTTTAACACAATTGAACAGATAAAGAATAGCTTATTCACTCTCTACAATAAATATATATGTTTTAGTATACAGGTTTCCCAAAGATTTCTCATCGAGGTCAGCTGTTGATGTGCTAAAGCTGAGATACAATTTTACCAACTTCAAAGAAACAAATGCAGCAATCAGAATAATTACTTCAGCCCAACTGCTTGAGGCCAGAGGGTCCACTGAAGTGCCCTTATCGGTAGATTTGGGATCCAAGAGAGCGAGGGACAATGTTCTTTCTACAGTATCAGCATCATCATCCAAACGGTATGCAGCCATAACAGAGAGCAGCTTCAAAGACTAGGAACCAACCAAAAAAAATGAAAAATAAAGAGATTGCGATCAATAAAACCGTAAAAGTTCTTGGAAAAGTATGCCATACAGCAGAGCGAGCAGTTTTGGTGATTGCTCGAATATCTTCTTTCCCTGTCCAGACCCGTGGCATTGAGTCAGAATCTTGGCTAAACAATGTTGAAAACCTGAAAATAATGGTCCGATCAGTTCCTGTGAATAGAAGCAGAGGAACAAAACTTAGCATTGCCAATGTAATCTGGGTCCAGATATGAATACACAGCACATGGCAAGCATCTGTCCTTCATAAAAAATATATAAATATTTAAAAAAAAAAAAAAAGGCACCTGTCCTTCATACGAATCAAAACCCTTCCAGCCTCTTCTTTTGCCTTGGCTTCAACCAATCCTCTTGCATGTTCCTTCATCATCAAAAGCATTTTATCCTTCATTTCTGGGTCAATTTCAAAACCGGAAAGAGCACCAGAAAACCCAACTACAGCTGTTTCAATCTCGCGTTGGAGAAGTTTTCTTATTGCAGGCCATGTATCTTTGTTAGCTCCTTCAAATAAAGCCTCAACAGGTCCAGATAATGCCTCATTCAATTTAGTCTACACATGAGATCTCATTAGTGGTAACACTATACACAAATAACATAAAATTCACTCAACAAAATCATACCATTTTCATAAATATAACTTAACCAGTAAAATGTAGGGGGTACTTAACCACCGCTTCTTTTCTAATGCCAGTGCTAGTTATTATAGCCTAAAGTTCAATAAAATTGAGATTATCCATTAAAGTGAGCATCGCACATACTAACGTTCTCTAATTCTTCAAGTAAATCACAGTAACTCATTCCCATCCATGCTTCAAAGAAAAGAAACCTGTTGAATCTAATATATCTTTCCATACCTCAAACGTTGTCGTAAGTTCAGAGAGCTTGGCACTACTGACTGCAGCAACATGCGCATCTATATCACGCTGGAGCTTTTCTCTTACTCTAGAGCAGTCCCAGTTTGCTTGGTCAATCTCCACATCTGCATAGCAATAAGTTATCAATCAAAATGTGTGCTGATGAGGACCTAATCACAGTTGTTCTTAACTCCCAGTGAAAATTATCAGCTACTGAATCCAAATTTTTGCCCATGAAAATATATTTCTAAGACCAACATGATCTGTATCGACCTAAAGGACTCCCGTTAGTAAGAAACACAATTTCAGTAGAAAGTCGAAAGAGGGTGGTGGGGTAGACCAGATTTAACATGGCCCGTCGTAGTTACTTTATATCTTCCACTAGATCTAAATTGGCAAGAAAGGATTCATGTAACCGACCCCGAATTGGAAACAAGGCTTAGTTTTTGTTGTTGTTATAATATAGTTAATAGTTTACAGCTAAAAATAGAAAACAATATCCAATGGCTGCGGCAATTCCAAATTTTAAAATTTGTGGCTCATGTGCCTTTTAAGAAACTCTTTTCAGAGTTCACCTTCCAAGTAAATCAGACAGCAATGAGATACCATGCCCAAAACCCCCATCAAGGTAAATAGTAGAGATGAAAGTTAAATATCAGACACCCTACCTGCAGATCCTTCATCAAACTGTGACATATAATACTCAGTGCAATCGCGAGCAGCCGCAGTAAATCCTTTCCCACTATTCAAGGCATTATTGAATGCATCTTTAAATTTTTCCAAAGTTCCAGAACGTATGTGTCCCAACATGAACTGGTAAGCTGGTTGGACAAGCTAATAGATATAGAGAACAATAGACCGTGAGAAAAAAAGATAAAACAAGGAAACCAATAATTTTATTATGGATTATTATTTCCGAAATGAAAATCTCCTTCGTAAACTTTGACGAGCATATCATACACTCTATTAGATCTAACATCTACCCCTCCCAAACAAACAATAAGGATAGCATGAATTCCTATTTATGTGAACCCAGCAACATGATACCACTATCAACTTTCAAAGCTACTTTTTGGATGTCTTTCCTTTGACGCGTAAAAATCGAACGGAGTATTTCTAGAAAAAAATGAGAGAGAAACATGCACAAACACGTGCCAACACACAGATAATAGAGAGAATGTAATATAGCTGTCATGCCAATTTTGAACACCTAGTGAAATATACCATGCCGTGGGAACAAAGACAAACATCTAAATTGATAAAATTCTGCCGATGCATGAAAGCTTAGCATCATGAGAATAATTGATCTAATCCCCTATCTGAGCCCAATAGCCATGAAGGACAGCATTAAAAATCACCAGAACACAGGTTCTTCCTGAAAGGTGCAGCTGAATATTTATTGAAAACCTATTAATTTTGATATCATGCATAGTGTGGTTGTGTTATGTACAAACGTGTGGCTTTGGCTATTTGTTGGGTAGCTTGGACTGAAAGGAGCTCCAGAATATCTGAAGAAAAAGAACAGCTACTTGGAGATTTATGGAAGATAGCATATTTGTTCACTTCTCTGTGGCCTACTACATCAAAGGAGTTTTAAGGGATTTCCTTTATTAACTGTTTTTGGTTTGAAAAATGTTATTTATTTAGCTATCATGGAACTTGTATTTTGTATATTTTAAGAGGATAAGATCTAACCCCTTAAGTTCGTCAAAAGATTAAATTCCCACTGTACTAATTCAACTCTCAAACTATTCCCCCGGACATTAACATTAGTTGATATCATCCCCCTCAACTAGACGATGTACACAAGTATACTGGAGCTAGTGACTAAATACTGCACATACAAATGGTCTAATTATGTCAGTAGCAGGCGTGGCTTCCTTCCTCCGCATATACTCTTATACCGTTCACGCACTACCAGTCGGCAAAATGCATTTATCAAATTCACCATTGCAGTGGAAATCTTTTGCAACTTTTACCTTTTCAACTTGAAATTAGGATATCATGTTTACCATCATCCACTCGTTATTTTCACACCTTCTGTTGATATGGACTACTTCTGTCTTGTTTATAAAAGCATCTGAGAGATCTTTTATTATCAATCAACTATATAATTGTCAAAGGGATGGGGAAAAAGTTTATTTTTACCGGGAACTTTACTAAATTCAGAACTTAAATGCCATTACTGTTTATATACATGCATTATGTATTTTGTGAATGTGTATGGTGAACGCTTACAAGTTACTACCAATTACACAAGCTTAAAGAAGTATTACTTGCATCAGTTTCTCTTCCAACTGACTGTGCTTCGAAGATCTAACACATTCATCAAAATAGGTGGCCTCCGCATCATACCTATTAAATTAAGAAAAAAGAAATCAAACAAATGCAACTACCTTGTTAACTCTGAAAATAATATATATAATGAAGGCGTGGCAAAGAGAACCATATGAGGGAACAATCCGAACAATAAAGTTGTCAATTATCTTTCTCTTGTTTATTTGTGCACTAAACTGGCCTATTTCCATTAATCAATGTGGGGGTGCCCATTTTCACCTGGGAAACTGCCATCAAACTAACGTGAGAGATCTGCCAAAAAATGTGAACCTTTTCCTATGACAAGGATACGTCTCTCATTCCATGCTTTGTGATTAAGATACAGAGAATGTTGCTTGATATTTTGTTGAAACATCTTCATGTCTGTCTTCTTCCAACCTATTCATGCTTTTCTTGTATTTTATCCTCAGAAACCAGTCCCAACTCCACAATCAGGTCCAACAACCGTAAATTCCAGTACAACCCATTATGGAGAATGTTCAAACTGTGTCTCAACTTCCAAAGGATGAGCGTACAAGCTGAACTAACTATAAAAACAGGAATCCAAACAAGGAATAGAGGATTCGGAAAAGCAGCATCGCTCGCATCTCAATTACTCTAACCATAAATTGCAACTTCTAAAATGTATCCACATACATCGTGCAAATCATTAAGGTTTTATGATGACAGTTGCCAAGCTACTGGAAGAATATAAATGCAGACATTTATCAACTTACTCTGATAGACAAGCATCAAGAATTGAGCTAAGCTTCCTCCCAAAGCCTGGCACCGGCTGCGACTGTACAGTCTCTTCTAGTTGACACCATTCCTATAATATAGATAAATAATCAGTATCATGCATCAAATAAAACTTTTAAACATATTTAAGAAGATTTACCTTATTTTCAGTAAATGAAGAGAACTTTTCATTAGCAATCTCTTCACAACGTACAGTGGCAACCATCACCTACATACGGATCAAAAGCTAAATACGTCGATGATACAACTACTGAATAGTTTATTAGTGACTTTACAAGTAAATGTTAAGATCACAACCTTGTGCGCAGGCAGATCAAGGTCCTTGTTCTCCTTAATGATCTTCCAAATCTGTTGAGCACTAAATGAAAAGCCTGAAGCTGGAACTACAGCCCGTCTATCCCCAGCAAGCCCACCAGGTGCAATAGAATGAAAGAATCGCTGTCTTAGACTCTCCACCTTAATTAAAACCACAAACCAACACCAAAAAGTTAGATCCTGAATTCAGTAATTGAAAGGACATCCATCTATCAGAAAACAAATCCATAAGTAGACAAAGGGTAAAAGAACGAACTCAGTGCAGTCCAAAGTACATGCACTTAAAAACATGAGTATCATTTTAATAAATTCAAATAGAACCAGAACCTGCTCTTTAAATTGTTCTTCCTTCTCTTCAAAACTGGAAAGAGCCACAACTTCAACCTGCCATTCAATCATTTAAGAAGATGCTATGTGACATCAAGGTAAATATGCGATAGAGTTATTCACCAAGTTAGCAGCTTACATTAAAAAATTCACTTAAGGGAGTTTCTTTATGAGCTTGAGGCTTGGGAACACCATCCCATATCTTCAGAAGAAGGGTCAGAGAGACAGTGAGAGACTGAAGGTTAGCAGTCAAACACATTACGATAAAATAATAATACAGTAAGAAGTCAAAATATGGTCTACCTTCTGAATGTCTTCCCTTAAAACAGGTTCCAGATTTTCCAACGGCGTCTATAAGAAAAAAATGCTCTCGCAGATCAAAGGATCACTCCATAGGACCAAATTAAGTTTCTAAACCACATTCAACAGAATCATAGAAAAGTTGAAGAGGGTGAACATACCCTTGTTTTATCACGTATGACAAACATCAAAGTGGTTTTACGTGGACTAAATAATCTCATCATGACCTGTTAATCGTAAAGATAAATAGGTAAGACATTTATATTTCAAATTATTGTTCGTACAGAGCAGGTTGTTGAGTTACCTGGAATACAGTTTTTAAGAGTGGCTTATTTGCAGCCTGCTCACGACCAATATCATGACACCACCTGAATTGTATAGGTTTTATTTAAAGAAACAATAAAGCCCAAGCATCTTCATTATAGTTATAACCATAATTTTTGAACCAACAAAGCAATCTTACTGCTTACATATTTATCAACACTATATCAGAAACGGCAAGGGCGAAAAGAGAACTCTGCTTTTCAAATGCAGTATCATCCTATATTGGAGCAAAAAGATCAGAATAGAAGAGAAAGGTCAACTAATTCCAAATTTGTCTGTTTCTCCACGTTTTGGGAATAAAATGAAATAAAAATTATCAAATAAAGGAAAGATAACTTAAGAGCCAGTAAGCTGCCCTAGTATGCACACAGTCAATATGAACTCCCAGACACTATTGGAACATAAGAGAACTTCCATTTGATCCACCAACCATAACATCATTGCATACTACAACAATGATTGCACGAGGCTAGGGGTTTGTTGATCCATATCGTTTAATATGTTCCAGAAAATATACTTTATGCCTCTTGGGCTCTATCTAACAGGGTTTAAATAAAAAGACTTCAATGACAAAAAAGTGGTGCTCCAAACGGAAAGATTTGGATTGATGAATGGTAAACTTACTTAGCCCAGTAAAGATAAACTTTAAGAAACCATTTAATTATTTGGTATGAAAACTAAGTGCAGAATGTTTTACAGGCAAAATGAGATGAAGACACATAATTGCAAAAGAATATGAAATAACGAATGAATCATTAAATCCGCAAATCATCATGAAAATTCGAAGGGTGAAAAGCAGAAGTGTTCCATCGAAACCTCTCCTCGTTCTCTTCCATCAGTGCCCTCTAAATCCATTACAAGAGTGCAAGGTTCAATTCCAATGCACCGTGCCATCCAAACACCTTTTGTGGTTTGAGACCTGAGGAAATTTGTGTCAATTGGCTTCTATTTAATAACAAACAGAAAAGAATTAACATCAGAGGTAAGAAGTACATGCCTCCCCTTAAAAGCATCCATCTCCTTAAAATTCGTACCAAACAGGTGGTTTAACAATGTACTCTTCCCTGTCAGAATCACAGAAGAAATTTAAAAGTAGGCCATCGACAAAGAAATGATTAGCACATCATTGACACGGTAAGGAACAGGAATCTTTGGATTGACAAGATACCAAACTTAGATGCCCCAAAGAAGTGGATGTAGAAGAAAAAGGAGGACATAAGTAAAGGGTTTTAAGTTTAAAAATAAATGTTAATCAAGCCCCCCAAAGCCCAATAAATGCCAAATTGATGAAACAGCAAACGAGTATCTTTAAAGCTAAAAATTCATACCACTGCTTTGAGGGCCCATGATGGAGACAATGGCATAAGAAAGTCCACACTCAACGAGTTTAACTTCCTTCATGAAATTATCCATTCCATCAACATTGAAATTACCATCTCCATCTATTAGGTGAGTTGAACAACATCCGTCGCTTTTATCTGAATGGACAAGTACAGCAATTGCATTAGCATTACCATAAACATTGCTTGTATTGAACTACTAATTTCAGAAACAAATCGTGAGGATATGATACATCTTTGAGCCTTAAAAGCCAATATATAACCCACTCAATAAATAAATAAATAAAGTTTCCAATTATTTTCTGCAACAATAATCGAGACTTTTCAAACCACGTGGAAATATTAGCGAAAATGGGTTGAAAGGATTAATGATTTTTTAATTCCAACGAAAAGAAAGGAATTAACCTTCGCTGAATCGAGTAATGACAAAAGATCAGTTGAGCCAAATGCTTTATCCTGTCTACTTTCACTCCATCATTTCAACACTCTTTCTTTTGTAAGTAATTAAAGAAATTCTTGATTTAAAAGATCCTTAGCGACCATGCATAAACTCCAAACCGCATCAACAAACCCGTACTTAACTATAGAACAATAGCAATCCGATACTAATCAATCAAAATTTCAACCAACCCGTAAATACAATATTATTCAAATCAATCCAAAAATTATAACACTGCAACGAGCCCAGACCACGATTGTTTTACCCTTATTTACACGAGAAACCAATAACTGAAAAGAAGTTTAAGCACAAAAAAATGAAACGTACGCATGTCAGAATAATCTATAAGATAAACTAATAACGTTATCGAAATTTAATAATTTCAATTCCCGGATAATGATTGGCAGAAAATGAAAAAACGATCATTAAACTCAGTATTCACGATACAAATTATCGAATAAGAATATAAAATAAACGTAACGCAAGACGGAAAAAAAAAAGTAGAAAAATCGAACCCATTTGCGAGATAAGATCAATGGTTAATTGAGGAAGAAGAAGATCACCATAATAAAGATCTCAGATGGTTAGTTTCATATATAAACTCTCTGCTGTACGTCTTTTTCAACAAGTGGGACCGTTCTAATTTACAGGGAAAATTAATTAAAAAAATGTTGGAGGAAAAAAAATTATTTAAATGCAAAAAAAAAAAATAAAAAAATTATTCATTTATTTAAGGAAATTTGCATTTTTCATCCTCGGCCTTTGTGAAATGTAACAAATTTATCCTAATCATTTTTTAACATAATTCATCCACGACCTTTCAATTATATCGCTCATCATTCCCTCTAATAATGGACTTGTCACTCTTCATCAAAAAATAAAAGAAAAGAAAAAAAGTAATGAAACAGCAAAAAATAAGAAAAAAAATTATTTAAATTCATTTTAAGTTATTAACACATTAAGAAAAAAGAATCTAGATATAATTATTTTTTTCAACGATACTCTTTTATATGAAAATCATACCAATCAGCAACAACTAAGAAGTAACAATGTCCCGACCATGTCGGGGACACACGTTGTGTACATGTAATATGAACTAACAAGATTATAAGAGAAATCCAACTTTTAAAAGACAGCTAGCGATCTATAAAAGTTGATAGTATATAGCACAATTGCAAGTTTTACAAGAACATAGCAACTAAAATAATTGCTTTTCTATTTTTATTTTTATTTTTCTTGCATGGAAAAATACAAATACCAATTTTGCAAGCCAAAAGCTTGCATTTCTAAGACTAGGGACATTTGCGCATGGACTCCATTAGCGTCTCAAAGCGCATTTGAATCCCTCAACCTGAGCTTTTGTTTCCCAATTGCAGCTGAACACCGAAGTACAATAACTAGTACATGTACAAAATCTTCTTTCAAATCATCTTCAAAATCCATAAGGGCTTTGTATAGGCTGTGTGTTGCGTATATGTACAACTTCACCTCAGCAAAGCCAATAGAAACATAAAACACCAGAAATTTTTATTCATTGGCACCAATTTTTTTCTTTAACTGCAAATGAGTTCGACAGAAAGTTTCTTCATAACATTTGGACATGGATCTCCTCCAAAGATCTCGGGGGTTACAGGTACAGCACAAGATTGTTGCCCAATGCAGTACTGCGAGATAAAAAAAAATGATGCAGGTAAAGGTCAGACCATGTATATTCGACAGTATGTAAACAAGATTTTATCTTCTTTTTCTTCTTTAATTGTGTATTGCTATCAAATTCTTCGTGCCTAACATTCCACACAAAAGGGCATCTGAAATACTATGAACGGAGATTTTGCAAGTCCGTAATACCTTTTCAAAAACATCATAAGAATGATGGGCATGACAACTTCCCTCTCGGAAGCTTCCGCAGATGCCTTGAGGAGTTCCAAAGCTAGCAAATTTGATAGATGAGATCTTCTGACCGGGAGCACACGAGAGGTGAGCTTTAGGCCTCAATGGTCTGTTGACTTTCCCTGATGCTTGCATTTGCCAATTCACCAATGTTGGCTGCCATTCATATATATCTGCACACACGCTTGCTAACTCTCTTTTAGCCAAGAATATCCCATTGGGATTTCCGCCCCATTCTTCAAATATAACCAACAAGTTTCCAGTTGGACGAAGCCAGGATTGAGGAACGTGATACCTGAAAATAATCATTCTTGATTTAGTCAAATATCATGTTTAACTACCTCATCTAAAACCTCAAGTTCTTAGGGAGAGGACGTAATATTTAAATTCAGTACTCAACATGACCTCTCACTAGCTGGGACAGTTTCATTGTTTTATTGAAGTCTGACCACTGCACAATTTTCAGAAATGGGTGATAACGAGACTTGAACTCAAGACCTCTGACTTTCTCATACCATTGACATGTTTGGGTAAAAGCTTAAGTTATTAGAGGGATGACAAATTAGTTTATTTAATTTAGTCTTCAACGTGTTATTTATCATAAAGAAAACAGTGGAGGTATCCATAATACCATCTCTGAGAGGCTTCCCCACACTTGCTAAGGCATTTCTTCTCGCTGAACCAACCGGCATAATTACAGACACCGCAATTGCCAGATGCTTTGTATTGATTCCAGTAGCGTCCAATGCTTTGACCATTTATCCACACCTGACCTTTACTCATGGTATTCATATCTAAAGCCAAAGGCTCGTTTCCACCCGGAGCATTGAAAGTAGTCTGGAAAACAAAACAAAATTTGTAGCGTGCCAGGGATTTAGTAGCTTTAAAAAAAATTACCAATTATAAACTTGATCAACGTGTTTCAGCAAGATCCCCAAATTAGCATGTTTGGCTAAGCTAAAAAAAATACAAGTTACTTTTAAGAAATTTCTTTTGTCAAGAAAAGATGCTTATTTTAAATGTAACTCTTGCTCAAAATAAGTTGCTGTCACTGCATCGTTGACCCCACTCCCCGTGACAACATACTATTGGCAATCTACATAGGAGTATCTTAATCCTCTAAACAAGAATGACAGTCTCACCTTGTACCATGTTAATGGCTGCCTTTGAGAAATAGAGGAACCTTCTACCCATTCAACAGAAGAGCTTCCACTGAGAGAATGAAGACTCAGAGCCTCTCCTTTTAGACCAACCTGGTTGAGAAAATAGTGGCAATTAGTAGTGAAATGATATTAGCAATGAGATTTAAGAGACACAATATTGAATTTCAAACAACTAACCTTGTACGACCATTTTTGCCATGTCAAATCCCATTTACCTTTGTTAAGACCACTAAGTGAAACTGGACCCAGAACACCAGCATTCCACGTTTCAAAATGAGGACCAACGTTCTATGTTCATACACAAGAAGATTCTACAAGTTAATATCACACGTGACAATATAGTTTGAAAGTCAGATTTTCTTAAAAGAATTCCTGATTTATAAAGAGAAGGCGTGCAGTCATAAAAGAATGAATGTATGTGTGTGTGTCGGGGGGGGGGAGAGAGAGAACAAACCGGGAGACCGACAGAAATGCTCAGTAGAGAAATTTTGTTGACACCAACTCTCAGATTTACACCTTGACTGAAAGTTAATTTGGGGTTTTCTAAACTTCCATAGGTAGTTCCTGCCAAAAAAATCCAATTGAACCTTCTATTTTTCCATAAAATGAACAAACTGAAGACGAGTGATTCCAGAGTCATTATATAATTAAATGCTTAGCTAATTTGCGCTAATTTGCACCAAACGAAATTTCTGTTTCTGGATTCAATAATAATAAACAACAAGCTGCCTACCTGATAATTGACCATTAATGAAAACATGCAAAGCATGGCCAGCCGAATAGACTGTAAGAACAGGCCACTTCCCACCTCTCAAAAATCCTTCACGGGGGTCAATCTTCACACTGAATAAAAAACCAATGAAGAAGAAGATAAATATTGATGAATCAAAAAAGAAATACGGGTTTTTTTGTAGTGCTAATACACAAAGATCACTAAAGGTTACAAAGGCACTTACTCTGTTGAATACCACAAATAATCAGTCATGTCTCTGGTGGTATTAATCTGCTCCAACAATCCAGCTGCCGTAAATGAATTGTCTTCATACGAGGCTGTCTCTTCATTGTATGACTGCCAAGAAAACCCTCTAACAGGGGTCATCTTCATCTGTGCACTTTGAGAACCAATCTTCGCACAAAATTTTATATTGATATCAGTTTTAGCACATTATACAAATCTCCATGTCTACACATGCATGTAAATCAAATTGAAACACCTTTCTCTTACCCTTGCTGTGTTATAAACAGTGTTCTTGCAATCAGGAAGGATACTGATTGACCAAGGAGGCAGGTTATAATGCATATTCCTGAATGACACCTTTGCAAAAGAATGCTGGTTGTAGTTCGCAAGAAAAGCAGCGCAAGCTCCAGACTTGGAGTTAAAAACGTGAGCCTGTACGGCACAATGAACATATGGCTTTGGGTTCATTCCCATTTCTGGACTAGGTTATAAGCTAAAATAAGTTATATCTAACCTCCTGATAGTTTCCAAGTGGTGTCACAGTAGGATCTCCCGACACTAGTGCAGGCTCACATAGCTTTATTGCTCTATGCAAATCTTTCAGATGACCCCACTTCGGTTGTCTCAATAGTCCTGGATATGGGAAAATGAATTTCCATTATTTATTTGCTTTATATTTTTCAATACATCAAACAATGTTATGTCCAAACATAGTGGTGAAAAAGGATTCATGTAGGCGATCCCAAATTTATTGGGATAAGGCTTAGTTTGTTATTGCATTACTTTGGCTGAAACACATTATTTATATGGAAATTAAATGGTTTGCATGTTTTAATAAGACATAAAACTATAGTAGGACTTGCATGCAGGAAAAACACAGTAACTTATAGGACATGCTTTCTACTATATGTAGATTGTAGAAATGTTATATTAGATATTGAACTTCTTGAATACTAATATTTTGCAATACTGAAATAGTGAAAATCACTATCTGTGTGCTTATTTCAATTGACGGCATTTTGCCCGTAATTTTCGATGAGAACTAGATGCCACCTATAATGAGGTTGACTGCAATTAATTTAACCACGTGTTACCATCACAATCACCATGTCAGTACTATTAAGGTTTTTGATTGTTATTTAGTATAATAAAATATGTAATCATTTGGTCGCCTCTTAATTCATTATCAAAAGACAGAAATTACACTTTCACTTGATGTGGCAAGTTGTGAGTGGTAACAGGCTTTAAATTGTATCTAACTCTGATTCCCGCTTCATGGAATTCAAATTCAAACCTTCACAGAACATATTCTAGACCTTGCAGAAAACACAGCTCTAAGACTTATCTTGTTTGCTTACCATATTCATCAAGGGGTGCATCATAGTCATAGCTTGTGGCAATAAATGGACCACCGGCAGTCCTGCCAAAGTTTGTTCCTCCATGATACTGAACAAGAAGAGGTGAAAAAAATTAAGCTGAAATATTATTGATAATTTCTTAAAAAGTTAGAAAATTCAGTTAACAGTCAATTTACCATGTAATAATTTATGAAAGAACCCCCTTTCTGTATGAATTTTGCTACAGAAAATGCCAAATCTTCTGCCGGACGGTAAGGAACTGGACCTCCAAATTCAGTAAACCTACAAGAAAGGATATACCAGGATAATCAACCGTTAAATTAGTAGAATTTTTTTTACTGACTCCTTTAAAGATGTGCAGTTACAGAGAATCACAAATAGCACATGACAAGTTTGGAAGTTTACCACCCAGTCCAGGCTTCAGTCCACATTTTTGGTTTATAAGCCTTGTTGGGGGAGAAGTAGTCACAATAGAAACCATTGCACGTATTAATCTGCATGATGAACAAAGCACATTGAATTTAACTTCAAGAGAAAAATAAAATAAATTCTAATAGACACAAGATTTTCTCATTTTATTGAAATATATTCTAGTGCAATAATGGAATCCCATTTTGCTGGAGGAATTATATTACTACTGTACCAACTTTTGACAGTGAAGACTTGAAAAATATTCTTTAAAATAACATGAGATATGGAACTATGAGAAAATTATCATGAACAAGGAAATATGTTCATCGTCATCACAGGCAAGATTCAATGGCCTGCAATAACTTAATAAAGAAAAAGCAAAATAAACTTCATATAGAAGGAGACGAGATATAGTGTTACATGGGGACCTGCTATTAGCTGCCTAACAATTAACATGGTATGCTAACTATTGAGAAAGGACAACAAGTGATGACAAACAGAGTGCAAAAAGAATAATATTAAGTCTTCAATCATACTTACAATTGGATCAGGAGCATCATCTTGTTTGCACATCACCCACGGTACACCAGTGCCAAGATCCAGAGCCATCTTGGCTGCCCATTGTGTGTAAGCTCGACCAGGTGCACCGAGCTCATATTCCATAGGTCCATACTCATTCTCAATCTGTCATATACATCAAGATACTTTTTTTCAATTCGAATCCTATTACCTATTTGTACTAAGTACCAATGTCTCGAGAATATTGTAAGTGGGAATTTGGAATGTGTAAAAACAGAAGAAATGGAGTATTTTGAATACCTGGGATAGAATAATAGGACCACCCTGAGATTCATACAATCTTTCAGCTTTCATCATATTCACAATCTTGGTTGTGAATTTTTGCATAGCAGCCTGTGATTATAGAATTTCAGAACCAAAAATATGAGCACCCAATTAGAAAAGTACTCACATTCATGGTGGGAATAAAGAAGTTAAAATCTTGTCGACTATATCATACTCATCCATTCAATAATCTGTACAAACGCGCCCTTATAGAAGAAGATAGGGATGCCAAATTATTATTTGCCTAACCTTAAAAGGCCCATTGTTTGTTCTGAAACTAATGCCTGGGACATACTTTAGCCAAACAGGAAAACCCCTGAAATTCAAACAATAAAAGATGCTCAAGACACAAAATGCTGAAAAGGGGATTTTTATAATTTATTTCTACAGAAGTTTCATTCTCATTCTCTAATATTACCCAAAATTCCATTCAGCACATGCATAGGGGCCTATTCTGAGATGAACATAAAGCCCTGCTTGCTGCACCAGCTTAATAAACTTCACCAGATCATATCTTCCTCCAAAATAATACTGCAAAAAAAAAAAACATAAATAAATATGTATTTTAACCCCTGAAGAAAAATTTACTGCTCTGTGTATAGTTAAGGAAAAAAAAAAAAGTAAAGATATTCATAAAATGGAGGTAAAAATTATTTACTTTCCCAGGTTCAGGTTCATGCCCATTCCAGAAAACATAAGTCTGTATCACATCCAAACCTCCATCTTTCGCCTTCTGAATAAGATCTGGCCACATCTGATATACCCAAAAAAAAAAAGGGAAAAAATGCTTCATGCGACTCTTTTATGGAAAAGAATTTTTTCTGAAAGGTATCCACAATCACAAATTCTTTAATAAAAAAATATTACGCTTAAATTTTTTTTAAAAAAAATCTTATTTTTAACCAAATATTTTTCATCAATCTACTGTTAAAAAATGCAATGGGCTCTAAAATAATATATTGTCTTGCTGCACTTCATTGGACGGGAATAGACAGATATTGTATCGGACAGACTCGACTATACCGAACCGGACTCCATAATATATAGAATAAAAACACCTTATTTACCAAGGAAAACGAAAAACAAAAGAAATAATAATGTACATTTGTAATAAAAATACCTCCGGTGTACTTCTTGGATAGTGAATAGAACCAGAGATAAGAATCCTCCTCTGTCCATTCACAGAAATGGCCTTATGGTCATATGAAACAGAGGCTGTTCCACAAGAAACCCATGAACTCAAAAACACCATTACCACATGCAAAATTGCAATGTTCAAACTCATAATGCACCCTCTAGTTTCAAGATTGTAACTTTACAAAGAAAAAAAAAAATAGCTTTTTTCCCCACCGAACAGCTTATTCTTAGATTCTACTTCCCCTTTTGCACTTTGTTCTCTACTTATTTTTCACTAGAGAAAAAGGAGGAAACAAAGATAAAAATAATGAACGAGTTAATTCCAGATAGTCGTGTCACGGACTGAATGTGATAAAAACAGCTGAGAAACTTGGAAAAATGGGTGCTTTGCAGCTGCTTTTAAACACCGAAATTGAGTGGTTTTGAGAGCGAGAGATGGGCCCATTCGTGGACATTGGGTCCAACAAAATGGGCCACATTTTGGACTCCCTTCCACGTTTACGCTAATCCGGAACTTCATCCGATGAAGCAATGGACTCGTTTTTGTCTATAATCTTTCTACATATACGTTTATAGGTAGTTTCTTACTATGAATTAGACCGTACTAACTAATTTCTATCTATTTTATAAAAATACGAATGGACAATTTGATTCAATCAAAAAACTAAAAAAAAAATCGTCCAAATGCAAATCGATCAAAATAATCGAACTAGTTGGTTCAACTCCAAACTCGGCTCGTTCACCTTGAAAATTGATTATATTTTACCGTTAATTTGACTTTTAACCTTTTACGTACAAGTTGAAACTGGAAATACGCTTTAAACAATTTAGTCTTACACTAATTCAATGCTTCATTGAATATAGCTATATTCTGATTCATTTCTATCTATGTTACGTATGTATTTTATTCATTTGGTAGGCGAATCGGACAAAATTAGGATGTAATAGATAAATAAGTAAAACATTTGTTGATGGTAATGTCTAGTATTGTATAATAAATATATATTTATGGTAAAAATCAAGAAAAACTTTATATTTTTTCTTTTTTTGCTTATTCGTGTACAAAATGCAAAGATTCTCTGGTCAATCTCAACATCGGTCCTTCCATTTGTTGTCCAATTAATCTAGTTGTCTGCATTTTATGTTTGTCTTCGTGTATCGTTAACCCTACGTATTCCAGCGCGTATGCTTCACGCGCAAAGATTCTGCTAAGACAATTGGGCTGCGTGTTTACATGCTTATGTGAAGCGTGACAAGGTATCTTCTTTGTCACGGACTCACGGGTTCGGTTTTAAAGGGCTCAATGAGCTTAATTCAAATTTAATTAATTTCTATAAACATATCATTGTCATATTTAAAAATTCTAGTCTTGAAAAAGTCTAGAAGTCCAAAAGTAAAATTTAGAATTTCTATCGTACGAATTTATTATTTACGAACATGTCGAAAAAGGAGAAGGATGTCATAAGAAGATTATAGGGACGGGAGAAGAGGCGGAGATTAAAAGCTTAGAGTGAAAGCGACGAACGTAAAAGTGACGTTTAAGATCGTGTGTATAATTGTAAAAACGTGAAGAGATATTAAAGTTTGTATAAAAGGTGTCAAGTTGGATATTATTCGATCTTGATAGCAATTTAAGTCAAGATTTTTAATCGAACGGCGATTCCTCGCTAGTTTGGCTGCTGTTGTCCTTGGTAGATTTGATGTTTAAGTTTTTATGAAAACTTTTACATCTTCATTTGGCCAAACAAGGCCTAGGAAAAAAAGAAAAGAAAAACTTTCACTTTTTCTTTTCTATAACTTGCAATGGCCTTAACACCCAAAGAGTGTTGGTGTGTAAGATTAATCCGTTGGTTGAAAGGTAAGTTTGAGCATAAGTTGATTTGTTAAAATTATGAGCAGATTAAAAGAAAAACCTTTTTTTTTTTCTGTTAGATGATAATTATTCTTTGTTTAAATATGTAGAGGTAATTTAGAAGAGCAAAAATTTAATTAATTTTTGAGTCACCATCAAGAAGAAAAGTATGTGTAGGTTACATCAAGAAGAAAAATGTGCACTACCACACAACAATGACGTTTTTGTCAAACAAATAGTAGTAAATTTAATTGTGATTTTACTAGTTGATAACAAGCATGAATCTTAATTAAGACGGCATCACTCAATTTCACATTGGATTATTATACTAGTGAGATTTGCTAATTTCACGTGTCTAGTTCAACATACGTCTGAGCAAATATGTACTAGAGGGATGCTGTGGTTTGGCTCGAATTTTTTGCAAACGTAAATGTACTAGTCAAAAAACGATATTTTTTTTTTAGTGTTGGTAGCATAGTGAAGAATAAAACCAACTTGCTCGATTTGATTCAATAATTCTCAAACTTTGCTAGATATGGACCAATTTTGACGTTCTAGCAATTTGGTTCGTCACATTTAGCATGTTTGCCAACTATTAAAAAAAATGCGGAAACCAACAAAGAACTCGAGCGCCGAAGAAATCCCACTAATTCTCAATCACTACGTCTTTGATTCAATTATATTCACTAATAAAGGTTGAACCCCAACCTTGAGGACCCCTACCTGCCATGTCCTGAGCATTGGTAAAAGAGGTAAATCGCAAGTTATGCCTCCAACGGTATAGGGTGGAAGGTTGCTTGTACATTTACACTTACCCAAGAGTCAAATCCATATTTCAGAATTCGAACTCTTGACGTGACGCCTCAAACAAAATTGGAGATTTTCCACATTTCCCTTTTACCACTTGAGCAGACACACACCCATGTTTGTTGAGAAACTTTTACTTTCAGTAATCAAAAAGGAAATACTGGGTTTACTTGGCGGGAGGAGAAAATAAAAAGTACCCGTTTTGCCATCTGTTTGTATTTCTGTTAAAAAGCAAAAGTATTGCATCTGCATGCACTCCTCCAACTATTAATCTATGCATGATTACATACACACCAAACTGCACCCCGTACCCCACCCACACCCCTACTTCGTTTTTTTAACGAAATCAATGAAATTAATTAATCATAATAATTAGCTTATTTTTCAATAAAAATAGGCACGCACTACCCAATATATTATAATCTATCTTTTCAATCATGTTACGATGTCAACTTCTTCCAATCAAAAAGGTCATCATCCACTATAATCATATGAAAAATCAATAGAAGAGCCGACTACGTGAATTGATTTTTATAACTTACATATATTGAAAATTGTAATGAAATTGAATGTTTTTCTGCCGTCCTGAGAATGTTTATAAGTGGTACTTATCTCTAAAGATGAAAAAAAAAGAAAAGGAAAACAAATAGAAAATTTGTCATTATTCTAATACGTGCTAGAGGTGTGCAGGATATTGCACTGACCTTTGAGATAATACGAAATTTTATAGTTAAGGAATATTTTTTATAAAAAAAAATATTTGATTATTTGATTATTATTGTTTTTATCTAGCATGTATGGCTAACATATGAAAATTTTATTGTCAAGTCTTTTTTTTTTTTTTTTACTATTACGTAGTAAAATTACTATTGTTAAAATCTCACTTTTTAAGCTCAACCAAACACACTAAAAAATTGAAGTAATTTATCGAACTTAATTAAATCTTTCAATAAACCTAATGACAAAGCTAATAAAAAAAAAAACTTCATTTAGCCGATTCAAATATTAAAAAAAAACGTTGTGTAATGGGATTGTAAAATCAAATATTCAAAAAAATAAATAAATCATTTAGTAGGTGAATTCGGAGACCGAAAGTCACGAGTTCGAATCCCCTGTCAACGCTTTCTCGATCGAGCCCGTGGCACCGGGCTTGCATAGTGCGATTTATTTCTCTTGTGTGGTTTGCAGACTACTGCACATGAAACGAGATTTATCAAATGCGCACTCACGAGTAGCGGCTGTAGGTTCCTACGTATAAAAAAAAATAATGTTAGTGTAATATTCGCACGTGGATTGGAAGTCAACTATTACATATTGTCTACAGTTTCTTTAGTCCACAATTATTTTCAAATCTCAACAACGTTGATATTTTGCAACCACCCTAAATTTTCTTAATTTCCATTTTAAATTAAAAAAAAATGACCTGTTATTTTTGCATTTTATTATTTAAAGAAAAAAATTATTTCAAGAAAAATCCTGCCGAATAAGTAAATTCATAGCTATTAAAATTACAATAACCCAAATTTAATTCCTTAAACTTAAACTGATCACAAAATTTGCACGAAATAAAATTTAATTTGCGGAGGCTAGATTAACCAAATTACCCAAAAGGCCGTCAACCAAATTCTTTCTCTACGAATATTATTGCATTATTAGTCCTCAATGTATTTTTAAGTAGCAAATTGGTCCTCAACGTTTACTGAGAAATTATGAAATTCTTGTGTGACACCCGCAACTAATTTATGGTCTTGATTAATTAGTTTGGGGTGTAATGGGATCAAGCTGTCAAGGGAAAAAAAAATAATAATAATAATAATTGAATGTTGCTTTCAGCAATTTTGGATAATTCGGTAATGATTAATGGGCTGCTGCTTTAATTTGAATGTCATCTAATTTAAGCAACCATTTGAAACTTATATAAGCAAAAGAATTTGCTGTCGTAGGCTTCGTGAATCGTGAAGTATAAGAACAAATACGTAAAATCAGGGTCAAGATCAAATCGAATCTAATCATATTGGTTCGACGAGGCACAATATCTCACAATTTTTAACAATTGTGAGGGATCGACTAAGAATAGAGTTACACGCACCTTGATTTCGATTGAATGACTTTTCTATATACTTAATCTTGCGTAATTCGAAAAAAAAAAAAAATTAATAATACTAAAAGTTATTTATCATAGCCCCCTCTACCCAACCCCCAACCACACAAATACATTATTTCCATGATGACAATTTTTCAACCAGTAATGGGCCCCCACAAAGGGTGGGCCCGTAATGCCCTGTACTACTCTTTTTCAACAAACAGCAAAGCTGTGAAGAATCTTTCTTCTCAAGGATAATGACATTCTTGATAATCAAATTCATAGTCACATGCTACAAGAATGCAATTCAATTGGATGAATCAACATTTGGTTTACCATTTACCTAATATGCTACATTTTTTTTTTAAATCATGGATTTTGATTCAATGAACGAACTTGTTGAATGTCTCAATCTAGCGAACTTTTTGGGATTCAATTATCAAGTGTCTTATACATATTTAACTATTGTATTACATGCTTTGGACGTCTCTAAAAAGCAAAAATAGAAAAAAAAATATATATATAAAATAAAAAATTACAGAAAAATGACACGTGAGATGATTTAACAGTTGCCAAACACAGTTAGACAATTAACTCTTTATATGTTTTGTGAACGTTACAAGTGCGGGAAATACAACAATCTAAGTAACTTCTCAACAAATACAAAATTGAAGGCCTTTATACCAATAAATATTTTTTTATCCTTAGCACAAGGGAATTCAATTGCGTCGAACTTAGTGCTAATTTTGAAACGAATATATTTGTCACATCGATATATGCTGGTTTAGAATCATAAGGAGTAACTTACTCGTAGGCTCAGTTTGCTTCTTTTCCATACCTTCTAACCCATGTCTCATCGCTCGAAATCACAAGGGAGAGATGAATTGAAGTTTATCACGAAGTTTATAAATCGTGTCTTTCTCCATCAAAATCTCTTTCGAGACATTTTCACGACCTCTTATTTGATTGAACAAAATACCTTACATTCGGATAGACGTTTTGCTCAATCTTTGTCAATCATTTAAAATATATTGGCACAAACAAGATGAGAATGACATGTCAGCACAACAATGGGACCCAAACACAAATTGTTGCTAACAAAATGATGGAACTCCAAGCTTCCACATGACAAAACCTAAATTTCATCCTATCACACGAGGTTGAGAAAATTTTCGTAACACAAAAATAATTTCAAGCAGCATGACTTGGCACGAACCTCGTTGAACCCTCGTTTTATATATAAATACTTCAACATTAAGTATAGCTGCTTAAATATATAGATTTGCCCTCTTTCTCGATCCATTGAAGCAGGGGCATCTATCTTGTGTAAGCTCTAGAGGAAATACGAAGGGCCGTTGGTTGAAAATCGCCAAAATTTATGAACTAAAAGGATGTTGGAATTAAAAAAAATAGTCGAATGTGGTCGACCCTAATATAACAATGTTTTAAATGTCGTACTTGAGAATTGACTCAAGAAAAGTGTAGGTCCAATCGTCAAATGATTTTATAGATTGTGTAAAAAAAATACGTGAACAAGCCAAGCGATTTTAGTTGCAATTCGTCCCTTTCATTTTGATATCAACTGGGTTAATCAGAAATCGATTAGTTTTGAGCATGAACGGATTCTAATTTCCCAATTTTGACTTGATCTACTAAGCACTAGCTAAGCATTAAGGTGACAAAAATGATTACACCACCTATTAAAAAAAAAAAAGGTTGAACCTGTCCCCAACCTTGAGAGTCCCCACCTGCCCTGCCCTAGGCCTTAGTGAAGAAGGTAAATCGCAGGTTATGCCTCCATGGATACAGGGTGGAAGAAGGTTGTTTATACACTTACACTTACCCAAGGGCCAAATCCATATTTCAGGATTCGAACCCTTAACGCGACAGCCTCAAGTAAAGTTGGAGCTTTTCCACCTTCCCCTTTTACCACTTGGAGATGTGCCCTGGGGGCTATTACACCACCTATTCTAAGTTTGATTGATGGTATGAAATGAGAAAAAAATGATTCATTAAACTAATCGGACCTTAATGATCAAGCAATTTTTTGTATCATTGCCATCTTAACAGACCTTGAAGCTTTTTAATAATTAAATCTGCCTAACATGCCATTGGTTGCTTAACTTGTTAACTTTCTTTTTCTTTCTTTTTTTGGTTGTTTGGACCAAAGACAACATAATTAGTTGTTAAAACTAAACATCTTTGATGAGCATAACGCTATGGTTATGAAAACCGGATTAGACTAATTGAAAATTTGATGAACCTAACTGAAAATAAATATGATTTGGAGGTGTCACCAAGATAGGCCCCCCGCATGGCGGAAGGGGCTCGCATTGAAGAAAAATGGGTGAATTTGAGGTGTGTGATTACTTTAACTCGATCTAATTTAGGATCCAATACGATTAATCGAGTTTCGTGTAGGCGGAGCCACACTGTGTCATATAGGATCCAATGGACCCACAATTTTTTGGAATTTTTGTATTTGTTATTTTTTATTTTTTTAAACTTTTATTCAAAAAAAATAAAAATATTCATCCTCTTCCTCTATGCGCGAACTTTTCTTTAAAGGCCTAAATATAAAATTTAACATTCACTGCTACTCAACTCGTCAAGCATAGATATTTAGCTACGAGGCCACCGCTCTTCTTATCTCTCAACTCTCAACCCATTATTATTGTTATATTGTTTAAAAAAAAAAATTATAACTTACTTTTTGATCCTCGCAATAAAAAATGTCTGATCCACTGTACCATAAAATAATTTTTAAATTATTCAAATTTCGAATATCGTAAACGAGTCTTAAAATTGCCCGTTTCTTATTGAATGTAGCCTTAAAGAATGTTCGACCACATAAATTAGCTCAAATTTATACGGATTTAACTACACAATCGATCGATTTAAACGAGTTTCATTAAACTTTATTTCAATAGACTTAAATAGCTAAATTATTTTGTATGTTGGTCGAAATGGGACCAAACCCCATGTTCTATAACTTGACAATTGTTCAACAGCTCTAGCATTTTGGGACCAAAGATCAACAATCAAACCCCATGTTTTATATTTTATATTTGAAATTGGATCTAAAAATTTTGGTTTGATGTAATTACCACTTAAATACATCAAACCAGAATTTTTAAAATCCAATTTCAAAAATCAAATATAAAGTTTGTTTATACAAAAATCATATTTTAATTCAAATATTTAACATTATTAATACAATCAAAATTCATCACAAATCCTAAATACTCTCATTTCTCTCTCTACATCTCTCAATACCCATCTCTTTCTCTCTCACATGACAACCGACATCTCCTCTCTACATATTCCATCTTCTGATTCTCCTCTCTATCCCTCCACCAATGATGTTGGTCATTGCAGGGTAAGGACTGACACCGCTGCAAGAGACAGGCGTCAACTGTGACATAGAGTGTGTTTGGTAGAGATTAAAATCGGTTTAAAATTGAAAAATTAGCCGTTATTGTTGACTTTTATTAGACGAGTGGGACCCAATAACGGCCATATTTTCAATTTTAATCAGCTTTTTAGCTCCACCAAACAAGCTCATAGTTATAAAACTCGGCCCGAATCGATCGGGCGGTCGGGCCGGAAAACTGGTGACCTGGGCCCTTGTCCAGGCCGGGTAAATTAATTTAATAGGAATGCACTGACCGAGTTACCCTAGTCGGTTTACCGATTTTCAAAATTGTCTTTTAAAATTTTGGGGGTCCAAGGAATTGAATCTTAAATCTTTAAGTAAAACAATTAATTCCTCACCATTGGAGTTGTATAGTACTTTAATGTTTTTTATGTACAATAAGTTTATACATAGGTTACTTTCATATATATGTTTTTTAAAAGTATTTTTATAAAAACTTTGATCAAATATTTTACTTTATTTTATTGAACTAAATAATTTTAAAATATATAATTTTGCCTAAAAAAAAGTCTATACTTTAATTTTTTTTTTTATAGATTTTTATGCAATGACCCACCGGTTTAATCAGTAACTCGAGATCCATTACTTTGTCCGGATCAGGTCTAATAACTATGGACTGCGAGATTGACGCAGCTACAAGTGACCAATATTGACGCTGTAGGGAGAGGACTGGCGTCGATGTTGACTGCGAGCTCTATAGTGCCGTCGAAAGAGGATCTCGTCGCTGCAAGAGATCGGTGATGTGAAAAAGAGGAGTGTCGCCAATACCTTTGCCTAGGAGGGTGGATGACGATCTGACGTCGTTGCTTATAAGAAGGTAGGTACCGATTGTAACATTATACGGTAGGAAGGTGGTCTTTTGACTGTAGGATTTTTTTTGTAGTTTCCGACAATTACTCTGTTGCAGTGGTGATGGTTTTGAGGTGATATTTTTTTGTTGTTTGGTAGTGGTGGATTTTGAATGGTGGTGATTGTTCTTACGGTGATGATGACTGAGATTGGTGGTGGTACTGGTGGCGGTGGCGATGGTGATGGCGATGGCGATGGTGATGGGGGTGGTTGTGCCATAATGGTGTTGTTGGTATTGTGGTGGTCGTGGCGTGGCAATGGTTGGTGGGGACGAAGAATATTTGTAATCAATTCTTTGGGTGTTGTAACCAATAAATTTGTTAATTGCAACAAATAAATAGTTTGTGACCTAAAAGAACATGTGATTGTGACTAAATTTGGAATCGTAATTCATAATTTGGTAAGTTTTGACCAACTAATTCAATAATTTGTGTCAATAAATAATATGTGATCTATAAGATTTTTGAATTGTGATTGTGAAATAATTTATGACCTATAAATTTTTTGATTTGTGACCGTGAAATAACGTGTGCTCAATGAATTCGATAATCTGTGACCAAATAGTATAGAATTGTGACCTTAATATATTTAATTAATTATTTCATAAATAACATTTAATTAATATCTAATTTTTAAAATTTTAAACTTTGTTTATTGGTTTCGAAATAGGTTATACCATAGTTATAAAATCCGACCCAGACCGGTCGGTCGGGCCAGAAAACCTGTGACTCGAGCTCTTGCTCGGTTCGAGTAGATTATTTAATAGGAATACATATGACTAGGTAAAAAATCAACTTTGACTGAGTTAACCGGCGGTTTGACCGAGTTAACCGGACCGATTTACCGATTTTCAAAATTGTCTTTTAAAATTTTGGGAATCCAAAAAATTGAACATTGGACTTCTAAGTAAAACAATTAGTTCCTCACCATTAGAGTTGTAGAGCACTTTTTAATGTTTTTTTTGTACAATAAGTTATATGTATTCAATGAATCATATATATGTTTTTTAAAAGTATTTATATAAAAAACTTTGATCAAATATTTTACTTTATTTTATTCAACTAAGTAATTAGTGAAAATAATTTTAAAAAATATATAATTTTGCCTAAAAAGAATTTTATACTTTAATTTTTTTTATAAATTTTTATGCAATGACCCACTGGTTCGACCATTGACCCATCGGTTCGACCAGTAACTCGAGATTCAATACCTTGTTCGGGTCAGATCTAATAACTATGTGTTATATTTAAAATCTTAGATATGAAATTAGGGAAAAATTCAAAAATAAGGTGTTTAAGTTTCTAAATTCACAAATCAGGTTTATAGTTTAAAAATTCAAAAATCAGGTTTTTTTTTTTTTTTAAATTCTAATATAGGTCACAATTAATTAGTTGATCACATATCAAAATTTATAAGTCAC
>CAIGRS010128867.1:0-10055 GCA_903798395.1 Fraxinus floribunda
TTCCATAACCGCTGGATTAGTTGGCTACGATACTTCAGATTCATTCCATCCTGGGCGACTTCGAAGGTTGGATGGTGGCCGAATCCTCGCTCGGGCAACTGCATAGCTTTCTATTTGTTCAGCCTCTGTGCGTTCTGTCAGCCTGGGCGATGACGTCTCTTTACTCTTGGGCATTTGTTATTTAGCCCTTTTCTCAGGCTTCCCAATTGGACTTTTCATGTTGGGCCTTTAAATTGATTCCTATTAGGCCTTCATCTTGGGTTCCCCCATTGGACTTCTTATTTTGGGTCTTTGATTTTGGATTGCGTTTTTAGAGTGTCAACAAATACATATAATCGAAGAGATAGCCCATCTTTGTTGCAAAGTTTCTTTGGCAGAGAGCCAACAGTTTGTTTTTACATTTTTTTGTTCATTTTTTCACTAATTAAAATAATTTCGTTTAGATTTTATTTCAAATTGTTAAATCTTTATTTGTAAAACGCACGATGGATCGCCTTGTAAGTTCTTTCCTTCCACCTAATTTTCTCTTGTCGCACTATTTTAATGTTTTTGAAGCACTGAATGTGTTTCTAGAAGAAATTGTTAACATTATTTATATAATTAGTTCTCATGTTATTTTTTAAGGTAAATTAGCCCCTGTTGACCATCATTATTTGAAAACATTGTTTTTCTACATACTTATTTTTAACCATACTTTCATACAATAAAATATTTTGCACATAAATATTTATTTTATTTTATTTTTATTTTTTAACCACATATTCTCCTAAATATTACTATTAAAAATATTTTTTTTCTAAATAATGACCATCAAACATGAACTTACTTTCATTCATGAACTCATGTCCCTACTAGTGAAATAAAAACAAGGATGCAATCCAAATGTGGAATACATTAGCACAAGGCACAACTAACATCACAAAACAGAGTTATAAGATCAAATAAAATGGTTGCATTTGGAGCCAAACTAAAATCAGTCCGGAGACTTTGTACAAATCTTTTCCAAACATTCTATAAAAGTATAGACGAACACCTTTTCAATTGAAATCTGGGCAGGACATTCAACACTCGTGCACAACAACTCATATACTTGGCCTCTATGATAGGACAAAGCGTTCTCGGGGTCAAGAGTTGTTGAAGAAAGGAATTAAATGGATTGTAGGAGATGGAAAAGCAAGAAAGTTGTGGAAAGATTTATGGATAGGGGACCAACCGTTGTTAGCATGCGCTTTGGACACTATACCAGCTCAGGAAATAGATTCTCAAATTTGGGTCGTTATGAATTCACATTGCACCTCTTAAACCTTGAAACAATAAGACTTTGCTAGGATCAGTTCCTCTCTCATGTCAACGACTTGCATCTTCCATCAGTAGTTTCCCAATTCTATGGTGAGATCATGTAGCCAGGACATGTTCCTTTTTTTCAACCACACATTCTCCATCAATCTATTATTTGAAAATATATTCTTCCAAAATAATGTGGCTGAAACTAAATATGGATCTATAAATAAAATATGCTAAACAACACAATACCCCCTACCTATTAGCCAAAATTTTGAAAATCTCATACCTTTTGGAAATAACACAAAACATACATGTTTGAAATGCTTAGTGTGGAATGCCTGTCTATTTTTCTCAATAAGAATTTATAAAATGATGAATATACCCTCCCAATTAAATAAAACAAAAAGAAAAGAAGGAAAAAAAATATTAATTACAATCATAGTCCCCAAATTTTTAAAAAATTACAAATAAGTCCCAAATAAAATAATTAAAAAAAAAATTCACTTCCTCTTCTCATTTCTCTTTCACCACCACCATTCATCGTAGTCGTTACCACCTCTGTCGCCCCTGCAATTGTTTGTTCACCTAAACCCTAACCCCCTTCATCCACCATTCCCATTACAACAATTATTAGAGCAATTGTTTATCTCTTTTCCTTAAACCCCTAACCCTCTTTACCTCCAAACGCATCACCAAAAAGAATCTTAGAAGAAGCATTGAACCAATTTTTCCCAAAAATCCCATTGCACTGGAATAAAGAAATCACTTTGTGCATTTACAAACAACAATATTAAGACGAATTTTTTCTCAAGTGATTTATTCATTAAATCTTCACTATACTTAGTTAAACAAAATTTTAATTTCGGTTGAACTTTTCTACTCATTCTTGGTATTAAACTTAGTTTGATTTATCTTTAATTTGTGTAGCAGAAATGACTACTATTAATCATGATACAACTAATGTTACTCTGATCATTGTTCCTCCGACTACTTCGATTATTGTGACTCCGATCACTTCAGTTATTGCTCATCTGGTTTTGGTTCCCCTACCTCCATTCCACATGGAGAAAAATCGAAAAAATTTAGTGAGGCTGAATTCAAAAGATGGCAACAAAAGATGTAGTTTTATCTTACAACCATCAATTTGGTAAAATTTTTAAATGAGAATGCTCCCACCGTGCAAAAAGGGAAAAATAATAAGGCATCATTAATAGCATTGGATGCTTTGAAATATTCAGACTTTCTATACAAAAACTACATTCTAAATGGCTTGGACAACAAGTTGTACAACATGTATAGTTCCATGAAATCTGTAAATGAACTTTGGGAATCTTTGGAGAAGAAATATAAGACTGAAGATGCTAGAACAAAAAAGTTCATCATCAAGAAATTCTGGGATTACAAGATGATAGATTCCAAAATAATTATTAGTCAAGTACAAGAATTGCATGTTCTTCTCTATAATATTCACGCCGAGAACATATCTCTAAGTAAATCTTTTTTAAGTGGTTGTAATCATCGAGACATCAATTTGATGAAATTTGGGTATTTTGTTCTTAGTTTTCCTTAACTTATTGTATAGTTTTGTCACGGAATACAAAATGGGGAGTTTGTTAGATTTTTAGTGTGGCGATTCTGTGGACAAAAGAACTAATTTGTAACGTGTTGTAAAAGTCAAGGACCTATGATGCAATGTGTACAAGTTGAGTTATGATGTCTAGGATTCGAGCATGAAAGAAGGAGAAACACGATGCTAAATTTTCACTATCTTCTCGCCCAGTTGGCACTCAAAAGACAAAAACAGAAACAATGTCGCCCGCCTGTCGTCGAGATCTCGCTTGAGCTACAATGCGTCGCTCACCTGTCGTCAGCTTATCGTTCGAGCGATAGGTCGATCCGAAAACCCTAATTTACTGTTTTGAAATATTTTTTCCGACCTATTCAACTTAATTACTCTCTTCTATAAATACCCAAGTTTATGCGTGAAATTTGAGTGGTTGTTCATTGCGCCTCATCTCTATAATACTTCCATATTATTCTTTGAAGATTCAAATACCTAATTGCCTTTAACTATAAATACCTCATGCTTTATACAAAATTTGGTGGTTGTTCATTGTCCCTCTTCTCTATACCATATCATATTATTCTTTGAAGATTCAAGAGCTTGTTTATGTATTGATACAACCACATATTGGGGAAAAAACATCGAATCCATTGAATTCAAAATAACTACTTTCTAAACGCCCTTAGGAATGTACTTTCTCAGTTGAACTTCAAAGGCTGCTGGAGGTTGAGAGATGTTGGACTACAAGCGAAAAAAAAAGCACAAGAATGAGGAGTTCTTGGAAGAGACAATTGTAGAAGATCGGGAGCTAGTAGGTTCAGCGATCTTGGAGATTACATGAATTAGATTGAGAAGTCTAGCGGAATTGGCTAGACAACGTGTTACTGTAAATTCGCATTGTGTATAGTGTAGGTAACTGGTTTGGTCCCAAAGTTTTTAACCGATTGGGTTTCTACTTCATCAATATTGGTGTTATTTATTATTTTCTTATTACAAACTGCAACAATTCAAACTTAAGATAATTAGACTGTTTGTTAAACCATTTAGAAACAATTAAAAGTGACTTGTTGTTTGTTAATTGTATAATTCCGCACGTGAGATCAAACTTAGTTAGTAAACTATGAAGTTTCATGAACCAATAAAGCAATCCCAAGCAAATTTCACCAACTCGATACATTATCTGGTGGTATATTAGACATCAACTTGTGAGCTGCTGTTTCAAAATGCAACAACATTGGAAATCCCTTGAAATGGTAGGTGGACATGGGTGCTACTCACCATATATGTGCTGATAAGATAATGTTCTCATCCTATACTCCTACAAGTGGGGAGAAATTGCTCGTGGAAAACTCTTCAAGTTCACTGGTTGAAAAACAAGTTAAAGTGGTATTGAAGATGACATCGGGTAAGAAACTCAACCTTAACAGTGTACTTCATGTGCTAGAGATTTGTAAGAACTTAGTTTCGGGTTCTTTACTTAGCAATAGTGGCTTCAAACTAGTTTTTGTGTTGGATAAGTTTATACTTACCAAAAATAATATATATGTAGGCAAAGGCTATGTAAGTGATGGACTATTCAAAATTAATATCCTCACCATTGTACCGAATATTTCTAAGAATAAAATATCTTCTTCTACTTATATTCTTGATAATTTATAGCATCATAGGTTAGGACATGCAAACTTTGATTCTGTACGCAAGTTAATGAATTTAAGTTTACTACCAACTATACATTTTAATACAAATGATAAATGCGAGATTTGTGTAGAAACTAAATTAACCAAAATGTTGTTTCATTCGATTGAAAGAAATACATCACCTTTAGAATTAATTCATAGCGACATATGTAACTTAAAATTTGTTCAAATTAAAGGTGATAAAAAGTATTTCATCACGTTTATTGATGATTGTATTAGATATTGTTATATATACTTGTTAAAAAACAAAAATAGATCTTTTGAAGTGTTTACGCACTATAAAAATAAAGTTGGAAATCAACTTGAAAAATGAATAAAAATGATTCATAGTGATAAAGGTGGAGAATATATTGTACCGTTTGAAGAATTCTGTTTAGAATATGGAATAGTTCATCAAACAATGGCACCATACTCACCTCAATCTAATGGTATTGTTGAATGCACAAAAGAACGCTTGAGAAAATGATGAATGCCATGTTGATAAGTTCAAGCTTACCTCAAAACTTGTAGGGAAAGCTATTCTTTTTGCAAATCACACCCTTAATAAAATATCACACAAAAGCAAGGTTGAAACACCTTATGAGTTATGGAAAGATCGAAAACCTTCATATAAATACTTAAAAGTGTGGGTGTACTTGGCAAAATTACATATGCCTAACCTTAACAGGCTAGGATTTGACCATAAATAATAGTTTGTATCTTTATTGGATATGCAAATAATAGTAGTGCATATCGATTTCAAGTTCATAAATTAGAAATACTTGATGTACATGAATGTACTATTATTGAATTAAGGAACATTGCATTCTTTGAAAACATCTTTCCTTGTAAAGGAAGAGAAGCAAGTTCACAAAAGCAATCTTACAATACCGTAAGTGAAAATCATCGGAAGATGAAGAACTAAGGGGTAATAAAAGGCTAAATACTACTAAGATATTTTGACCAAATTTTATAATATATTTGCTAGAAAATGATCCAAGGACATTTAACGAAGTAATGTCTACTTCCAAAGAACCTTATTGAAAAGAAGATGTCAACAATGAAATTGAATCAATTATGCAAAGCTATACTTGAGAACTATTTGATCTTCCACCGAAAAATAAAGCTCTAGGCTACAAATGGATCTTCAAAAAGAAGTTAAAGTCTAGTGGATCTATTAAAAAAATACAATACTCGATTAGTAGTTAAGGATACAGACAAATGGAAGGTCTAGATTTTTCGACACCTATTACAAGATTCACGTCTATTTGAGTATTGATTGCAATTGCAACATTACATAATCTTAAAATATACCAAATGGATATTAAGTTTTCTTTTCTAAATGGTGAATTAGAAGAAAGAAATTACATAAGAAAACCTGAAGGATTTATTGCATCGGGAGAACAAGCTGTGTAAGTTTGTAAAATCACTATATGGATTGAAACAAGAACCGAAAATTGCATGAAAAAATTGACAAAACTGTGTTGTCAAATAGTTTCAAAATTAATGAATGTGACTAATGTGTCTACATCGGAAACATTAGATA
The DNA here is from genome assembly GCA_903798395.1 of Fraxinus floribunda. NCBI lineage: Eukaryota > Viridiplantae > Streptophyta > Magnoliopsida > Lamiales > Oleaceae > Fraxinus > Fraxinus floribunda. Next base: position 6,071 of record CAIGRS010128867.1, read on the forward strand.
ACCAATCGTCCTTTAGATTCTACTCATAACTTTGAAGAGATAAACTATGTAAATAACTTTTAGAGGTAGTAGAACAATCCTTACTTCAACACCTATAATTCGGGTTGGAAAAATTATCCCAACCTCTCTTGGGGAAACAATCAGGGTTAGAAAAGTCACGATCAAGGCAAACAACCAGAGTTCCAACAGAAACATGAGAAGGAGCCATCTTCAAAGATCTAAATACTCAGTACATTAGGAATATTGATAATACATTGCAGCACCAACAGGCTTTTATAAAGAACTTAGAGACTCAGATTGGGGCAGATAGTAGCTGTATCGTTTGGTAGAGCACAAGAATTTTTACCAAGTAATACTGAAGCAGATTCGAAAGAATGGGTAAAGACCACACTACAAGATTTGGAGTTCAACTACCATATATTCATGCAAGAGACAAGCTATTGCAAGTCAAAAGGTGCCTACTAAGGACGAGGAGCAAGTGGACTGGTTTGAACAATCAACAGATGCGATTCCAAATAAGAACTCAAAAACTCATGTTAAGGCAACTGTTCTCGTCAACACATGTATACGCGTAATTGTTTATCTTAATGATGAAGAGACCACAATATATATACATATGCTAAACAAAAATGATTACCCTGAAAACATCTATTGGAAACTCTCTAACTACATGGTACTCTTTGTTTTAAACAATCAATGCTTAAAAATAAGTTTGTAGATACTCTTTATTTTTACTTCATAATGAGTGTATTTTAAAAATTAAAGATTTCTAATACGTTTTTTTTAAAATTATTCAATCATATTTGAGTAAATTGATAATTGACATATAAAAATAATATGTTAAATAAAAGACAAGTAAAAATCAATAAAATTTCTTAAAAAAAATAAACTGAAGAGCCAAAATAGAATGTACTATTGAAGTGTTAACAAAAATTACTCTCTAAATTTAAGGATACTTTTTGTTAGAATAATGTTATCTACCACCAATTTAGGTGGCTAAACTTGATATGTGCAATTAAATGAATGTTTTGATTTTATATTTAAACGAATATATCATTTAATGATATTTAGTTGTCATTTAAATTGATACTAAACACTAGTGTTGAGTGATAAATAACATTACTCTTGTTATGCATAAAATGTTTTTTTATAAATAGATGGTGTCCTAAAGATACTTTTACCTTACTTGGTTGTATCATTGAATCTTGATTGCAATTAATGCAAATGTGTGCTGAAAAATCAACCCATAAGTAGCCAACTATCTTACTGTCATTTTCCAACCACTTTTGATCAGTGTTTTAAAATGCATAATGCAAGACGGTGCGTAGATGCCAAACTATGAGTTATGCGAGCTTAGGTGAAGCATATGAGTTAAAAAGCGTAAAAATGCATTTTCTTATTTTGATTTTTAATCAATCAAAAAATTATTTAATAATTAAAAATAATGTATATCAAACATTTAAAACAGATTTATAAAAAACTTTATACATTTTTTCAAAAGATTCCGATAAAAAGATAAGTTTCAAATGTAAATCAACTTTTAAGTTTTAATTTAAAAGAATTGTAAAAAAAAATTAATTTTTTTTAAAAAGATAATAATTGAGCATAGGCACGCATTAGCGGTCAACGATTGCCGTTGACCGCTAATAAGTGGCTTGGCGTTTCCCCCACACATCGCACCTAAGCGCGCTTTTTAGAACACTGCATACTTTTGATGAATTCTATTAGAGCTAATAATTTAGACATTTCAAATCTACCAAGTTGCAGACCACAATAGAATTATTGACTTTGACTCAAAATTTTTAATAATATTACAAGAATTATTGACTTTAATTTGAGAATTTTAGAGATTAAACTTAATGAAATAAATATGGTATATTTAGTTTGATAATAGTGTAAAGTTTGTTTAGATAAAATAGCTAACGACACTAATGGAGTCATTTCAGTCACAAGGAGAATGCAGAGCAATTTTAGGAGCTGGAAAGCTGTAATAGTATTTTTTTTGACATTATGAAAAAAAAAAAAGGCAATATAAAAATAGTAAAAGGGGTATTTTTTTATTTATATTTATAAATAGAAGATAATAAAATTTTTAAAATATTACAAAATCACTAAATTCCTAACAATGAAACAGCAGCAGGAAACTAAGACCATTTCTGTAAATATTGTTTAATATGAAATTCACATTTAACACTTTATTTAATGTCTATAAATTGTACAATCTTTATTCACAGAGTCTTGACAATTCAGCACGCCCATCTTGCTAAAAGTCATTTTCCATTTGTTACAGTTGACTTTCTTGATGGAAGCAGTTATAATCAAATTAAAGTCGCTGACTTCCTTTTTTAAAATTATGTCGCGTGTAAATCTAAAGTAAACGAAAACGCGGATCTACAAAGTTAGAACATTTTGGACTTTGGCCAAAAGAAACTTAATTTTTTTATTCTTCTTAAAGAGTGCTATACCACTTGTTGAAGGACTCCTAAAGTGAGCATAATCCTATGCCAACTTGAATATATCCAATATGCTTAGGTGTAGAAACTTACATAAGTCAAACTCTCAAATTGGATATATTAGGACTTTATGAAAAACAAGACAATGAAGTATTGATCATTAGTTGTGATTATCATCGCTCTACGTTATGCGTCTCTTGATTTTAGGGATGACAATAGGGCGGGTATGGGACCGGTCGACCATTCACACCCCCATCCCGTCGGGTATTTAACAATGGAATGGGGTACCTCATACTCGGTTAAAGCAGGGCGGGACGGGGCAAGTCTCTTGCCCCATTTATTTTTTATTTATTTTAATTTTTGATTTTATTTTTTTTATGTTTTTAGTTAGTAATTATTATTATTATTATTACTACTACTAATTTGTTAAAAGCAACTTATGTTATCTTTAAAAATGATGATAAATTTATTATATTTGTTTGATAAAAAACTTAAATTTGAAATTAATTTTAAACGTGGCTAGGGGGCGGGAACTATGTTTCCCGTACCCGCACCGTTCCCGTTTCAGGGTAATGACACTCGCTCCGTTCCTGCCCCGTTTACCCGATTAGGCGGATAATCCCCACCCCATTCGAGGCGAGATCCACAGGTATCGGGTTGAACGAGTTTTTTTGCCATCCCTACTTGATTTATTCTCAAATGCATTAAAATGTCTCACAAGTTCATTGGACAATGAATCAGGGGTTCATTATCATCTAAACTAGTGATTATTACATCTAAATGATGAATAGCATTACTTGAAGAAAAGGCACATGCAGGCATGCATGCAAGAGTTTAAAATAATGATATTTAGCACCATCAGTGCTATATCACCAATTAAGGTGACCACACTTGGTAGGTTCAATTAAATGAATAATATAATATTGCAATTAAATGAATCTATCATTTAATGTATTGCCACCAAAACTAGCGCGAACACCGATGATATTGAACAACATTACTCAAGAGTTCATGATTTTTTTTCGTGGTTTCTCGTCTATTCCTTAGCCTAAAAAATTAATGGTGAGAAGCGTTGCTTGGAACTATAGTTTATATTTGTTAAAACTTTCTCAACGAAGTTCAAAGACACGATTAAATTCGGTCTAAGTTATATTCATTTTGGTTTGACTTGTAGTGGGGAGTTTTCGAAATAAATAAGCATTGTTGGGAGCAAAGAAATTCTCATAGATGCTTCAATGAGATTCAGAACCGACGACTAGATGCTTCATCTCCTCCTTAGAATAAAGCGCCTCATATACCTCGTCCATTGTAAGAGTATTTCGACTACAGAGAATGATATCTCTAAAATTCATATATGAAGGTGACAACGAGCATAACAATATCAATCATAAATCCTCTTCATCATACTTAACCTCCATCATTTTCAAATCAGCGACGATTTCCTTGAATACCAATAGATAACCTTCCAAAAATCCACCTTCTGTCAAGCGATGAGAATACAAGCACTGCTTCAAGTATAACTTACTTGTCAA
>CAIGRS010128881.1:0-11431 GCA_903798395.1 Fraxinus floribunda
AAAAAAAGAAAAAAGAAAAATAACATTGGTAGCCGGACGAGCGGCTCAAGGCCGCTCGCGGGAAACGAAATCCAAAGGTTAATTTGTTTAGGATCGAAATTGCTCTGATACCATGTCAAGAAATATAAATTGTATTATTATTGTCTTGTTAATATTACAATGTAGAAGACCCTATTTATAGGGTTACAAATAACTATAAAATGAAATATTATAATCGCAATCTTTTACGATCTCTGGAATCTTATTCAATATCCTTGACACTTTGCAGTGCTGGTAGAACTTAAAATCAAAATCTTTTAATAGGGTCTCCAACAATTACTCTTCTTATTGTTGTACTCGAGCTCAATTTATACTTCTATTTACCTGTTAATATTTATATGGTCGATGTATTACTTATGCAATATTTAGTTATTTATTTACATCATAATATCTAGCCCCATTTTGAACCTCATTTTTTGGGAGAATAGATTTTGTAATAGTGATTTTTTGGAGAATGTGTGGTTAAAAACTAAGAAAAATTTCGGGTTTACATGTAAAATTATTTTTTTGGGAGAATGTGTAGTTGAAAAGGAGTTTTTAAAGAATGGGGTTCGAACAGGGGCCTAGTAATGTAGGAATATATGGTCCTGAGGATTTTTTTCTGAAAGTGATTTCACACACTTCTTTTGTCAGGATTGAGGAAAGAAGGATACTTCACCAAATTGTTGAGAAAGCGCATGCATGCAATGCTTGCTTAACAGAATTAGTGGATTTTGCTTTAGCTCATCTTGATCAAGATCTCAGTGCAGTAATTGAAAAAATGTGCATTGCTTACAAGGTATCTGTTAAATGTTCTCTTATTGATTAACGTTAGCATTGTTTGCTTGATGATATATGGATATTGTTTTACAATCTTTTTTATAATTTCACATGGTCTCGTTACAGGGTCTATGAAATGGTGGTTTTCTATTAATATTGAGTGATATTATTTTCATTTTGCACAGGCAATAGAACTAGCAGGTACTTGTGATGGTAAGGGATACCAAAAATTTGAGCTGGCATTAGCAAGAAATTCATGGAAAATTAGAATTCAGAAATTACTGGAAAGTGCTGAGAAGCCCACAATTCAGCAGATTCAGCGGCTTCTTAAAGAGGTATCGCCACTCTAGATATGTACTCTCTGAAGGACTGCATATTTCTTTGTTCTTGTCACACGACATTCCCGACTGGTCTTACGGCATTATAGTGGGGTTTGAAACCAAATTTTCTTTCCTGTGTTAATGGAAGGCACGATGGACGTTAGGAAGAGTTAAATAATGTCAAGTCAAATCCGTAGTTTGGGGCCAAAGACACTCGTGTGCTTGGGTACCTTTAGTCCTCGATAACATTTGGCCTAAATATTAAAGCTAGTAAATTAGTAGACAGAGAGACTGATATTTGAGGACCTTGATGTATATTCTTATGAAAAGGGTGATTTCTGGTGACTCGTTATCCTGCAAATTAGTAGACATACAGACTGATTTACCTTGTAATATGCCTAAGGGACTGGCCATAAGCATTCCTCCAGAAGATTATTATAGACAGCAACTATCGGCATTGAGGGACTTTGGCTTGCAATGGGCAGATACGGCCAAGAAGGTCCTCCATTTTCCCTTGTTCAATTGAAATCAAAAGGTGCACACTATAGTTTCTAATGAAAATTACTCATTTCTTTCTACAAACAGGTCTCAATGGATGGTGGAGCACTTCGATTGGATAAAGTTTTTGAACTCATTATTGAGGGCGAAAATTTACCTGTCAACTGTGTAAAGGAACTAAAGGTAACATATGGCAAATTATTTATGGAGGCCAATGCACTTGTGTTTTGTTTCTAGTTCTTATACTTGGTTGGTGCAGTTTCTGAGGGATCGAAGTATGCTTTACTGCATCTGTCGAAGACCTTACGACCAGAGAGCAGTTCTTGCTTGTGATAAATGCAACGAATGGTATCATTTCGATTGCATGAAAATCTCTTCAACACCAAAAATTTACGTTTGTCCAGCGTGTATTCTTGAACCGGGAGAGGATATCAGAGGATTGGTGCCAATAGGACAGGAGAGGTAAGTTTATCTGTTAAGTTGTTTGCTTTGGATCTTTCGTGCATGACATAATGCATATAAATAGCACGACCTTTTGAGTTTTTGTGGCTTTCGTACTTAGTCCTTGATAATTTTTGGCAGATTTACTAGTAGTAAATTTGAAGAACCTCACACACCTTTAAGACGAACTGAATTACGAAAGTTGCAAAAGCCGAAGTCTGTTTCAAAGAAGATGCTGGCCGTGGACGAGGACCGAGGTGATGTGGTGAGAAATCATAGTGGCTGTGAAAGATTGTTTTGGAGCAATAGAAAGCCTTTCAGAAGAGCAGCTCAAAAACGTTCTGAATTTCAGAGTCTATCTCCATTTCTTTATGTACGAAATAATTGATAATATGGAAATGTTTCTATTAATCAATTTATTGTACTAGACTTTTATAGTTCAGTTCAATTCACCATTTCCCTTGGGAAATCCTCAATTTTTTTTGCTTATATTCTTCTTTCTTTTCGGACTGGAATTATCTTTTAGTTGTTTGAAATAGGCATGGTTTCAAACATATGTAACTTGGGAAAACTGAGGTTTTTCTTCTTCAATTCGATATTATTGACAGAGATGTTTAATCTCCACAATAAATGAATGTCTTTACTTTTGGTTCAAGAATGTTAGCTTCTTGTTGATCTTAAATTCGTCGTCATTGAGCATGTACGTCTATTCTTTTGGTCGATGTCTACTCTTTTTTGGGCGACTGGAATGCACGAAATGAAGTTGTGGCTCGATGGCGAAGATTTGGAGAAGTATCTTATGGGGGCACGATCTACTTCTTACGGGGTTGTGATGAGGGGTTGGAGAAGGCTCCAAAATGAGAACTTTTTTGTGTTGTTTGGCTGCAACATCGAACCTTTTCAGGCCTATAACAGCTCCGGTCCAATCTTTGCACCTTGTTAGTGATTTAATTACGGAGGCAGGTACGTGCAATTTTCTTATAGTGGATGCTTTCTCCCTATCGACAGACAAACTAGTTTGTCATTTTGAGTTCACTCGTAATCTTAATGTGAGATTTTACGAAGTAAAATGTTAACGCTGGTCAGCCCTACAAGGCGTGGAATTAATGTTGGGACGCAGTGTTGGTGATGTCGGATGCCAGAACCAACTTAACCTGTGTCGTTCTAGTGTGAAGTGGCTAAGGCAGACCAGGAGGAGGTGGGATGGTGGAGGTGCCTGCGTTTGAGGATGTGAGGGATGCGCTTCTTGGTGTCGACCATCTGATGGAGCGTGGAGACGGGTGAGCTCATGGGTAATGGCGTGACTTCAAAGTGTTCAAACATAATAGAATCAATTCAAATATGATTTAAATAATTTAAGAAGTGAAATATTGAAATATATTGCTTGTTAAATAATCATGATATGCCCATGTTTGGCTCCATTTAAGTTTTTCATTCTTATTTTTCTACTCATTTTAAACATTACATTTTTTAATAAAATAAGAATTTTCATTACATCAATAATTTTTCCTTTTTTTTCAACCATACATTCTCCATCAATCTACTATTTCAAAATATATTCTTCCAAAATAACGTGATTCAACGCCCTATATCTCAAAATTCAACGTCTATTCTAAAAATAAAATGTTTTAAATATGGTTTTTACTTTTAGTCAAAAAGGTTTTTGTACAAATAGCTTGGCTCTTTAAATATTTCTGAAGGGAGATGCTCTCGTCCTCGTCCAATGCAGTTTGTAGCATGCCTGCACAATTCACTCAGGGACCCCTCGCAGCCCCACCCATTGTTTTTGGACAAGTGTCTTCTTCCTTGTCCAAATGTCTGAATTCTGAACGTTTCACTTTTCAAGAACAAAACTTGACCTTAGTCTTCGATACAATCTATAGTCTCTCTCTTTCTCCCCCATTCTTTCTCACTCACTGTAATTCTTCGAATTGAACAGGACTTACTGGATTCTAAGATGGTAAAGGTCGAGAGAGTAACCTTACCCACGCCTGATTTGCCTGTTCCGCCACCTGGGTTTTCACTCAAAACTCCCACAGCCAAAAGTGCCACCACCTCCGCCGCCGATGGTGTCTCACAGCCTCTATCACCGCCCCCACCAGAAGATGCTTCAAGGGAGCAGTCACCTGCAGGTACGAGTACCAGGCGTACCTCTAGAAGAAGAGTTCGGCCCCAGTTTTATAGCCCAGCACTACCACCACAACAGTATCGACGCCGCAGAAGCCGCCCTTCAAAAGCTAGATCCATGTCCCAGCTTTGTAAGAGTTCCAATCTTTTCTTTTTTCTTGTAAAATTTTTTGATTTCTTCATCTTCACTTTATTTGTGTTTAGGTGACGTGCATGCGGCTTATACAAGTATTAATTCCTGCAAACATCTCTAGATTTCCATTACATTGGGCATTATACACCAGTAATCACCATATTTAATCCTGTTAAGGTATATTCAAGCTGAATTAAGAATTCCTGTAGATCATATAAGCCCCTACAACTACTACTCTTAACGACGATGAATTTTTAAAATGGATTTCCAAATTCATATCAGAGCTCATTACGCTTAAATGAGCATATTGATCTGTGTAAAGCTCAAACAAGCAATTAGATTCCAAGATTGGTGATCTAAAACGACCAGAAGTTGATGGCGAGTCATATACATTGTCTATTTTAAACAACTTTGAGGTCTCTTGAGTTGAATCAAGTGTTAGAAAAGCTTCACAATATACCAAGTCATACCATGTTCCTGAAAATTCTCAATCATTTATGTGTGCAAATTTAAATTAATAATCTGAAATGGCCTAACTACTATAGGTTCATTCGTGTTTAAATCATGGGATGCCTGGTGCCTTGTGAGGATGTTCACAGAAATCTTGTTTTATTATTGCCTCTTGTAATATTTGAAAACATTTACGCCTTGCAGCTTATCAAGAAAAAGTAACTGGAAAATGTAATCGGCATTCTGTAACATTTTCCAGATGGCAAGAGCAGATGACACATGTTTCTCAATCAAGATCTCAAATAAATAATGGAACTACTACTACTCCATTACCTAGTCAGGAAACTGAGCAAGCTCCGAATATTATTGGAAAGTCCAATGGTATTACTGTGGACAAAAATCGAACATGTGACACTAACAGCAAAACAAATCTTGCCCTGACCCTGAATTCCATAACTGAAAAGCATGGCGATATTACTAAAGATTGTTTATTGGAGTCTGATCGTATGAAGACTCTTGTTCTGTTTGGTATCTGTGAAGTGGTGCAAGACCTACAGAAGAAACAGTTGAAAGAGATTGATGTTTCTATGCTAGAGTCTTGTTATTCAGCTGTCCAAGATGCAGAAAAAATGAAGTTGAATGTGAAATGGCTACGGAGTCGACTTGATGAAATCAAAGATGCCATGTTATCAGCTGGTGAAGCATTAAGGCTCATGGATGAAAAGAAAAGGCTAATGAAGAGTATTGACAATAAGAGGAAAGATATACTACTGCACAAGGGTGAATTAAATAGACTCAATTCAGAAATTGAAGAAATGGAAGGTCAAGTGGCTCGAGATACTGTGATAATAGAAGCATTAGACAAAAATATCAGAAATCAAACAGCTAAAGTTCAGCTTTTGGAGCGGATGCCTTTGATGGACTGGCTTATATAGATTTACTTGAGTACGTTTTTCACCCCCAACCCCCAACTTATGAATACATATGCACAAGTGCGCACACAAATACAATTTTATATACATATCGATGCCCTTGTGCATGTATGAATATATATGCAGGGGGTTCAAATATATGTTTGTAGTGCTATCAAGTTTGTGAGCTTCATATTCGGTGTTTCTTTAAGCTACTGTCACTTTAAATTAAAAGATGTGTTGTTTATTCATTGGGATTTGTAGTCATATATGCACATTAATCTAATTTACACGTACAGGTGGTTCTGTTATAAAGTTCATTTATACGTGCCATGCATGTTATGTACGATTTTGGGTTCAATTCTTATGGTACATATTTGTGTGCAGATGCTTGTCAATCCAGGAATTATGTTTCATTTGTATTTTCTACCTTTGTTACTCGCCGTGCTTAAAATCTTTTTCCACAGCATGTATCTACTACTCTACATGCTGCTGAACAAAAGTGGCTTTTGATAGACTTGATATCCAGCATGATTCCCATTTTTGTTAAATTTTGTCTGTCATTGGCAGGGATAGTCCCTGGAATTGAAGTGGTTTTCATTCTTCAAGGAGCAGTCTTGTTGTACAAAGTTGTTTTTAGACAATCTGTATCATTATTGTATTCTATATGCTAGAGGCAATTCAACATATGGCGGTTGGCCTCATTTTCGGGGTCTGATGTATACAATGAAGGACATGATGTTTTGACGGAGGATTCTCAAATCGTGGATAAGGAGTCGAGCCCTTTATGCACGAAATGTTATTCTTCATCATAGAACGTAAGAAATATGCCCTCTTGTCTTACTAGAGGGGTGTTATCTAGGAGAGATTGTATTTACTGAAAAACTAATGTGTTGGATGGATTCATTCTGGGAATCTCAATTGCACTGTGCCTTACCTTGGAATTGGTATTGTTAATTAGATTTAGATTATTAGTATGATTTTGTGGTCTAATGAAAATTTGTAAATTTAATATAAAATAGACTATATAAGGACAAAAGAGAGCTCAGATATCTGATCGTGTTGCCTTTTTGACTGTTCATCCAATACATTTTTGACACCGTCTTAACAAATGAGATGACATGTCTCGGTAAGTTACATTGGTGATGATGTGTTGAATATGAGATAACATGTCTCGATAAGTTATACATTGTTCAATAAAAGGTCCTTGATTAATCGTAGTTAATATTTTTGCAATTTCCATAACTACATTTTTCACAATATCTTTAACGAAATGAAACTTAACACCAACATATTTCGTCCTATCATCAAAGACGAGATTTTTAGTTAGATGAATTGCACCTTTGACTATACCCGGCCTTGGTTGAGAATAATGCACCTAACTTTTGAAGTTCGGGTTTCCAGCTTGTGGAAGTATTAAACGTAGTATACATATAAGATGTAGTCGATTTCCTTTTATTCCTGACATAATCCAAGTCTACAAATTCCTTCAAAAACAACTCCCTCTTTACTTGTCATAAAGACCATACGTAAGACGTTCCTTTATCTGGATGCCCATTTCATAGCTTCCCAATGAGTTCTCCCTGGTTTTTTTTTTCATATATATTATTCAAAGTTTTTTTCTTTTCTTTCTTGTCAAAGTCTTGGATCAATTTTGTCATATTTTGAAAAGAGAAATTAATATTTATATCTAATTTAAAAATAATATAAATGAAACTTGATGTAATAATTTAAGGGTATCTATCCTGTGAAACCGAGTTAAATGTTTCATTAGCCAATGTCTCGATAAGTTATACATTGTTCAATAAAAGGTCCTTGATTAATCGTAGTTAATATTTTTGCAATTTCCATAACTACCTTTTTCACAATATCTTTAACGAAATGAAACTTAACACCAACATATTTCGTCCTATCATCAAAGACGAGATTTTTAGTTAGATGAATTGTACCTTTGACTATACCCGGCCTTGGTTGAGAATAATGCACCTAACTTTTGAAGTTCGGGTTTCCAGCTTGTGGAAGTATTAAACGAAGTATACATATAAGATGTAGTCGATTTCCTTTTATTCCTATTCCTGACATAATCCAAGTCTACAAATTCCTTCAAAAACAACTCCCTCTTTACTTGTCATAAAGACCATACTACAAATTCCTTCAAAAACAACTCCCTCTTTACTTGTCATAAAGACCATACGTAAGACGTTCCTTTATCTGGATGCCCATTTCATAGCTTCCCAATGAGTTCTCCCTGTTTTTTTTTTTCATATATATTATTCAAAGTTTTTTTCTTTTCTTTCTTGTCAAAGTCTTGGATCAATTGTCATATTTTGAAAAGAGAAATTAATATTTATATCTAATTTAAAAATAATATAAATGAAACTTGATGTAATAATTTAAGGGTATCTATCCTGTGAAACCACATGAGATTTTTCTAATTATTATTACTTCTTTTTTTTTTTGTAAAAATGTATAATATTCAAAGAATTCACATTGAACCCCCAGAACCCTCCCCTAACATCCAAAACAAAGGTCAAAGATTACTGATTGAAATAATTCAGCGGTTTCCCAATTGTAGCTGGTATCTTTTATTTTGTCACATTGAGTCCCAAACCTTCAAATTTGTTTCACTTGAGGTCTTAAATCTTAATACTAATAGATAGTTTTCATTTCATTAATAAAAAAAAAAAAAAAAATCTTTTTTCCCCAAAAAATCATTACATTCATATTTTGAATTAAGTAAAATAAAATATAAAAACGTTTTCCTGCCCTCATCAATCCGAGGAACAAAATTGTAGGATATGGTTGGTTGGTTGGTAGGTTGGTGGGTGAGTGAGTGAGTGAAGATGATAAAAATAGACACGTGACATAGAACAGGAGTAACATATTCGTAAGGTGTAGACAATGTGAGTAAAATAAGTATGAATGATAAGGTCTGGTGGGTTATAGATACAAATTAGACGAGGGCTCGACTAACAAGTGGTGATGGGGGATGACAAGGCGATCACGTGGAGGTGTTGTTTGCTTTTCTTTGTTGTTTTTGCCTCTCTCTTTCCATTATATATATTTTTTATAAAAATTAATTGTTTACCATCCATAATAAATACCATGTTTGGCCCTCTTTAGAGTTATAATTCATTTTTCTCTCTTTTCTTATTAATTACACATTCTCCGATAAAATAATGTTACACATAATTCTAAAAAAAATTCTTCTTTTAACTGCACATTTTTTTAAAAAAAACACTATTCCAACTATTAAAATTTCAAATAATGGGAGCCAAACGGGGCAAACTGGCAAAGTGAGTTTCCTAAAAATTATGTAAATGTCATGTAACTTATTAAACGTCAAATATTCAAATATCTATTCAGGATTCATGTTAAAGATGCTATCCAAAAAATCCGATAACCTAATTATACATTGGGGGGGGCGACCGCCCCCCCCCTGCCCCCCTCTAGCTCCGTCTCTGTCTAGTGGGTTATAGATACAAATTAGACGAGGGCTCGACTAACTAGTGGTGATGGGGGGATGACAAGGCGATCACGTGGAGGTGCTGTTTGCTTTTCTTTGTTGTTTTTGCCTCTCTCTTTCCATTATATATATTTTTTATGAAAATTAATTGTTTACCATCCATAATAAATACCATGTTTGGCCCTCTTTAGAATTATAATTCATTTTTCTCTCTTTTCTTATTAATTACACATTCTCCAATGAAATAATGTTACACATAATCCTAAAAAAAATTCTTCTTTTAACCGCACATTTTTAAAAAAAATATTATTCCAACCATTAAAATTTCAAATAATAGGAGCCAAACGGGGCAAACCGGCAAAGTGAGTTTCCCAAAAATTATGTAAATGTCACGTAACTTTTTAAACGTCAAATATTCAAATATCTATTCAGGATTCATGTTAAAGATGCTATCCATTTTTTAGGCTATTGGATTAATATGATTTTGAATACATTTGAAGACTCCAACAATAATTTTTTCAAAAAAATAAAATAATAATTGAGTACAACTGAATTACTTCTGGTGATAAGGACAGAAGGACATAGTTGGTACTTACCTGTTTTCGAAGTCCTTGCAAGTTGTAACACCCACTTCACTAAACCCCCTTCAAACCCTCAAACATTAACAAAAGCTCAAATTTTTCCATTTCATCACACTTTTGTCTTGACTGAGTCCCTTCTGCTACCGCCAATACTCTTTCTCAGTACTCTTCAAATCTAGGGTTTCATATACTTTTTACACTTTTTTGTTTTTGATTTGCTTTCACGTGGTTCAGGAAGTGTAAAAGTCTGAGCAACTCTGGATTTTCTACATTTTCAGAATAAGCTTTAATGTGGGTTCTGTACAATTCATCAGGTTCAAGTTTCTACCTTAATGTGGGTTTTTTTTTGTGTGTTTTTTCCATTTTCTTGAATTTATATACTTTTTCTGTAATTGATCAAAAACCCGTGTGAAAATATTCATTTTCTCCCTGGTTTGGTAGTATCAATTTATTGTTCATTGAGGTTTTTATTCTGATTTCTTAATGGGGTTCAGTTTAGTATTTTCAGATTTCGGCTAAACGCTTTAGAAGGCTGCGATTCTACAGTAATATAGTTCATAAAGATTGAATCTTTAGTGTGGAATTTTACCAAGTAAATGAATGGATGGAAGGGAAGGGATGGCATTACACGGTTCATCTTCATATTACCTGAATAGAGGAAGCGTTGGTGGGTCTGGTGGTTCAGTGACCGGTCCTAATGCTCCGGCTGGTGGTGATTCGGGCATGCCACAGACTGGTCCCAAGGTATGGGGAGGACCAAAATTGAACTCCTCAGTTCCCACCTTCTCACTGCACCCTAATGCAGGGGTTAGTGGTGGTTCAGCATTCCATGTTGAGAATCCATCACCCAATTTTCCTCGTGCCATGAGCACCACTGCAACCTCTAGTGTGACTCCTGGTACTGATTCAGGGAAGAAAAAGAGGGGTAGGCCTAGGAAATATGGTCCTGATGGAGCTAATATGTCTTTAGCATTGTCTACTACCACGCCTTCCTCGGGGGTGATCACACCCGGGGAAAAACCGCGTAGAGGGAGACCTCCAGGGAGTGGATGGAAACAGCAACTTGCCCCCCTTGGTAAATTTTCTAAATTTATCGTGGTTCATCACACTTTTTGATTCGGTAATGTATGTGCTAGATTAAGTTAAACTTCTTTTCTTCCTTATCAATCAAAAACAGTCTCTCTTTAGTGCTTTATTGTCTGCAAGGTAAGAACACCTCTGGCCAAAAAAAATGAATGAAAATAAAGAGGGTTTAATGCATTTTGATGCCTATGCATTGTTACTTTGATACCTTCTGCTATGGTTGATGAAATTTTAGCCATCCTCAATGGAAGTTACAGTTGGAATATCACTTTTCAGAGGGGCTTGCAGGATTGAGAATTGGATGACTATGCATTGTTTCTAGCGGTTTTGTAAGAGGTGCAAATTTGGATAGGAGAGGATGATAGTAGTCAATGGAGGCTGGCACGGAATGACATTTTTTCAGTTCGTTCTTATTTTAGA
Source organism: Fraxinus floribunda (assembly GCA_903798395.1). NCBI lineage: Eukaryota > Viridiplantae > Streptophyta > Magnoliopsida > Lamiales > Oleaceae > Fraxinus > Fraxinus floribunda. Next base: position 11,229 of record CAIGRS010128881.1, read on the forward strand.
TCTCTATCGAGTCATGTGGAGAGTTTATTCCCCTGGATGATGGTGTGGCATTGCAAATTATTCCCACGGGTGGCATTTTTATTGTGGACGGTTGTGATAGGACAGGCATTAACTTTGGATAATCTCCGGAAAAAAAAAAAACTTTTATGTTACCGAGTGGTGCTATATGTGCAGGAGCGATGGGGAGACACATGACCACTTGT
>CAIGRS010128890.1:0-13865 GCA_903798395.1 Fraxinus floribunda
AGTGAAAAAGCAGGAGTTTGTGTTTCACCCAGCTGTAAGAATCATAGTCTACTAGCGACCATTTATATGATTCTATAGACAACTGAAACTCGCCGTAACGAAATAAAAATGTAGGAAGTGATTCAAAAATTTTAAAAACCACGAGAACATTCATTTTTAAATCACTAGACCACGTTCTGATTTCTTCAAATGTTGCTAACTTGTTCAGCCGTAATTACATCACACTCAGATTTCCAACTTTGATTGATCCCTTTCAAAAAAAAAAAAAAAAAGGATTACTAACTTTTGATGGATATGCCTACACCATAACATTCACTTCCCTGTATGCTTATTTTGTGATTTTCCATTACTTTCGGTACTTGACAAATATAATACAAAGACTTGGTATGCCTTGGAGTGGCTTTTGCACTTGGTATGTCTTGGATTGGCTTTTGCGCTAGAAAGTGGTTAAGAGAATAAGTTGACAATGTGAATTGAGTTGCTTAGGCGTACATCCTATGGACGAAAACATTGGTATCATAAGACTTATTTCCATGCACACAATGACATTATCGTACTGTTTCAATTTTTCTATCGCAAATGTACGATATCGCAAAAAGTAATATGATGGACCTTTGAGTCTGGATTATCGTTCCCACAAGGACTATACTTTAGAACTTAATTAGATTTTTTTAACTTCTATTTGATGATAGTAAACAAAGATTTATGTGTTATTGTGAATTTTTTATTTAAAAAGTTTAACTTAATTAAAATGTGCTCAAAGATTTGTTGAGACTTCAAATAATGGAAGGAAATTAGGGGCGAACAATTTCACATTTAAGTTCTAATTCAAGATTTAAGAGTCCAATGTAGTGTTCGATCGAATTCTTTTATGGTATTCAATTTATCCTTCTCGAGTTCTCGTTGAGTCTATTTAACTATTTAAATCACATACCTCTATGCGAATCTACCTTAGTTAAACGAAATTTTAGTTCTAAGAATTCATGTATGATCGCAATATTTAGTATATATCTCTACATTTTATACGAAATTATCGAGTTTTACTGTATGGTCTAAATCTCAAACTCACAAAGTCATCAAATTAGTGATCAAGTAATTTAATGCATTAAACTCATAGTAAAATCAACACATGAACGAGAAATTACCAAGAATCTTGAATAAAAGGCATAAATGTTTTCAAGTAGATTGCATCGTTCGTCCTAATATAAAGTTTAGCTATTCATACTAAATGAGAAAGAAAAACAAGAAGTTATTGAATTCATCACCGGATTTTAAATATAGATGTAGAAAAAGAAATAAAACTTGCACCAAGATGTACTTCCTCTTCCAACCAATGATTCAAAACTTGAATTCCTCGATATTTTCCTCATTTGAATTGTGTTCTTAATATCTAGTTGTATCTTTGTTTTCTATATCTTTGTTTTCTCAATGTGTGGAATCCTTAAATCGTGTGAAATTCTTGTATTTATACTCCCCTATACGACTTTTCAAAAATTGGAATTTTTCATGGGCTTCCCAAACAGCATAAACCTAAAATCTGCGGCGTGGCGCCTAAGCGCTATGATTGCAGTGTCTAGGCGACGCGATGAAACTGTAGGCAGCGCCTAGGTGCTTCAACTCTGCATCTTTTTTTTCCTTCATTGGTCAGCATAGCACTTGGGCGCTGAGATTCTATCATTTTTTTTCTTCGTTTTTTACTTTACTCTTGGGCGCTCCGGATGTGGTGCCTAGGTGCCATTTTATTGCTTCTTTTCTTGACTTTGGCTTATTTGTACACTTCAACACACCTTTTACATCACATCATCATATCTTTAAAACAACACTAGCAAACACATAAAAAACGTACTATAATCATAAAATTTGGCCAATAGTTAAGTTAGATTTATATAAAAGTCGTGATTAAAAGTACACTTGTCACATACGTACCTCGTTACTCCTTTTGCTCCCCTCTCTTTTGGCACACAAGAACACCCGGTACGAATATTTTTCTCGCAATTGACAATTAGTAACAAGAATAAATTACATTTCATGCAGAAAACTTCCTGATGGGATACCTCATAGTTTTTGATTGGGAGAAGTTGAAGCTGGGTTGGTCTATTATCGATTGTAAGTTAATTTGCTTATTTAATTCTCTTAACATTTGGTTTTCAAAAAAGAGGAAAATATTAGGATTTAGGTGGCGATTGTTGCCTTCCATAAGAAAATAAACAGATCATTCTGAAATCCACCATCTTCCACACATGTTCAATGACTTGTATTGTAACGCCACATATTTATTGTGATTATCACGTCTATATGGAATAGTTACATTTACTGTTGAATTATTATAATTATCGTAGTAGTGACTAACTGTGTTGACGCAACAGAATATATTTTGAACGCCTAAGATGGTCGACGTGCCAAGTAGTAAAAACTTGAGATACATGACCTTCTATAACGAGTTTTAAGTCGATGACTCCAAAGTCAAATGACTTATAGAGCACCACGTATTAAGATACCCTTCAGGTTTAATCAATCAAATCATATAGACTACGAAAAAAAATATATGATTGTCTCGCAAGATTTTATGTAATTCAAATATTTTTCTTTGAAATTCAATAATCATCTTTCTTTTAAAGGGAATATACAAGAGTTTAGGTCAATTTGTTTAAAGGTTATTCCATATTTAAAGTCAACCTACCACACAAATGACCGTCATCTCAAGTCTCACACATGCGATCAAAACTCACTCACAAGAGTTTAATGTGTGCAGTGTAAATTATGCACCACATTAACATATACCAAATATTCCATATAAGCTCTAAATAAAATTAATGGAAACTTTATTTACTATTCATTAATTATGATAGTAATTAATCACAAATTAACGTGTCCAATAAAATATTAAGTGAAAAATCTTTTTCCCCTTTTTCAATTTTATATTTCAAATTTTCAAATTTTCATTTTTCATTAACAATAATGCAAAAAAGGGGGGGGGGGGGGGGTGTAGAGCGCATACAAAAATAAGTAGATATCATGAATAAAGCAGATGAATTCTATAGCCTGTTTGGTACGTCTTAAAATTCAATTAAAATTGAAAATATGGCCGTTATTGGGTCCCACCCGTCTAATAAAAGTCAATAATAACGGCTATATTTTCAATTTTAATCTGATTTTAATCTCTACCACACACCCTCCTAATCAATTAGGCATAGAAAAACTCTTATCATGAAGAGCAATGTGAGCATTACTGCAACTAATATCATCACTTAGATCTATGAGTTCACTCTTCTTGACTCAAATCTTCTTAGATGAAGATGTAGTCGTAGTTAGATGAGTCATCAGCGCAGTCAAGTAACTCACTTGATTAGTCAAGAATCTAACGTGAGTAGTTAGATCTTGTTTTTATGTTTCTAATCAATGGCTTATGGCACTTAGGTCTAATGTCACCTAACTCACCACAATTGTGACAAGTGGAACAAATATACGAGCAACCTTGGGTGGAGGAAACCTATGCTGTACATATGATTTCAGTCCTTAGGCACCTACATTCTCGATCTTGTTCCTACTTAAGAGCTCGCGATACTTAAGTCTTATGTGTCATAACTTGACACAATAATGCACATGGGGATAAACTTAGGACCACCTCTAGGTTTCAATGTTTGTATCTTAAGCTTGATCGAGGCAGGTACACAGTTATATTTAATAGAGAAAGCGATATAAGAATTTATTCATTATCACCTAAATCTCCTCTATTCCTAGTTGTTTTGTTCAGATCTATCATGTTATCAATCTTTTTAGATTACTAGAGAAAGATTGGAGTTGTGCATTTGATTTTTCAAGATCACTCACAAGAGTTTTAACCTTAATTTCTAAAGGACTATTTCTCAACCCTTAATTCAATCATTTGGTAGACTCATCAAATTTAGCTATAAGGTTCTCTTTCTCTAATTCAAGTTGATTCGATTTCTTAAAGACTAGCATATTAACCTTATGTAACTTGATATTCTCCTTATACATTTGGTCATAGCCTCATGAATATCCATATCATCCTCAAATTCTACATCAAATTATGACTGACTCATTTAGACAATTATTGGGTCAAGGATTGCAATTAAACTTTGATACCAATTGAGAGAATAAATTTACCGAATAGTTTAGACCCAAATGCAGAATTAAACCAATTAAAAGCAACACATCACTTATTAATTATTTCTAGATGATTAAGGTAATTAATTTAATTAATTCATATGGTTAAACAATCTCAAACATTCAGATCAAAGTAGCAAGTAAATAAATAAAACAAAATATGATCATCGGGAAAAATCCCACTCATGACAAAAACATCCAGGCAAACTTGTCATAAAATCCATTAGAAAAGTTAACTTATAATTAGTCAAGACACTGCTAAACCTTAATTGACTCTGGTCACCTAACTTATAAATCACTGATGAATTCGTTCAGTTGTGCACTCCTGCACTTACTAGAACACTGGACCACTTTTCTCTTCACGTGGATCAATAAGAACAAACCTCATTTTTTAGCGATAGAACTCCAAGCGCCTCTTTTCAAAACTCCAGAAGTCAGCTAATTGGTGAATGTAAGATTTTGTTTTGGTGTTTGATCTCTATGTGTTTCGATCCATAGGCTGATACAGGAGAAATTGAAATATGTATTTGGCTTTCAAATAACAAACTCTTGACTTACAACTAAACTATACTAATGAAAGATCGATATATGAGATCAAATATATAAACAATATTTTTGGATTGAATCAACAAAATAAATGGAATATATTTATGATCTTCAATAACGAGATCTCTCAGGCAAAATAATAATTCAACACACCTTGGGATATTCCATGGCTTGTATATTTATAGTGAAAGTGTTTAGGCTGATTGAGATAGAAAAATAATAGTTTTACGCAAACTATGGTTTCTGTTCATCGAATCGTCGCTCGAGCTCCTAGTGGATAGCCAGCGAGCGGTCCCTGATCAGTGGTCAGTATTTTCATCATAACTTTCTTTTTTGATATTCGATTGAGATGATTCAAAGTGCTTTTATCTGTGACTAGGTATTTTTTAAATGTGTCTATATGTGACTGTGACCAGATCTTTCTTAAATGTGACCGTCTGTGACCAATTTATCTTAACTTTGACTATATTGATCGGTGTCGTCTTGACTATGACTGTATGTGACTATGCCTATATTAATGGTGGTTTGTGATCTAATATGTTAACAATGACTTGTGACCAATTTTTTGCTCATAGTTACTATTTGTGACTTTTTATGTGTTAATAGTAACTCTCTATGGGCAAGTTTATGTTATTTGTGATTGTCTATGATCAAGTCCATTTTCAATGTGAATGTTTGGGCCATGTAGTGCAATTATTGTGACTTCTTGTTATTTGTCTGTGACCTATTGTTGTCTAACTGTAACTTATATTAATTAAGGACCTATTTTATAGGTTACAATCTATTTACCGGCACAAATCATGAATTCTATAGGTTATAACTTATTTCACGATTACAAATTATCAACTTAATTGGTCACGACATATTTCTTGGTCACGAATCACAAATCTTATAGGCCACAATTTATTTTACGGTAATAAATTTTCAAATTAATTTGTCACAACTTAACCAATTGTGATTCACGATTACAAATTTATTCACAATTTCACATTTTTTAGACCATATATTATTTATTGGTTACAAATTATTAATTTTATCTATCACTTATTATTTATTTGTCATAAAATTTATTTGGTCACAATAACCCAAATAATTGATCATAAACATTATTTATCCCATGCCACCCATCCCATCCCACCACACCATACCACCACATGCATCACTACCATCATCGGCACTACAAACCATTTGTGAGCACCAACAATTCCACCATCATTATCAGGAACTTGTACAACTATTGTTAGCACATCACCACCACGGCAAGCACCACCATCGTTGCCAGTGCCATCACCATCACCAGCACCAACCACTAACATCACCACCAACAAAAACCACCAAAAAACTCCCGCATCCAAAACTCTAGATTTCTCCCAGTTTTACATTGAAAACAATTCATATTTGTTAAGAAATATATTATTGTTTTATTTTATTGTTTATTAAGGGTAGAATAGTCTTTTTAGTTTCCTTTATTTTAACCTATATATATTTAGGTTAACTCCTCTTTTTGTATTCACTTTTTCATTATGCCTAATTGATAAAACCCTAACCTCCCTTTTTTTTTTCTATTTCTTTTCTTTGAATTGTTTAACAATATTAATAAAAAACAATGCTTCCAATACTGACCTTCACTCATCCTTTGGAATCTAGAAACAGTTGCAAAAGTTCACAATCTGAAAATTGGTCTTCAATAAGGGATCTAAATTTGACTCACCATGTTAAACAACAATGCATTGAACTCTAGCATCTCCTCCAAGCACAGGCAAAATGACGTATTAATCAATTCTCGTATTTCTATATAAGAATCAGAGATTGCATGTGGTGACGACATATTTATTGATCACAAATCACAAATTTTATAGGTCATAATTTATTTTTCGATCATAAATTATCAAATTAATTTGTCAATCTCACATTTTTAGGTGACATATTACTTATTAGTCATGAATTAACCAATTTATTGGTTACAAGAACCTAAATAATTGATCATAAACGCTATTCATCGTACCCCCCGCCCACATCACCACCATTTGTGACCACCATCACCGCTAGCACCTCATCACCACCACCATCAACAAAAATTACCCAAAAAACTTCCGTATTCGAAACTCCAGATTTTTCCTAGATCACGTAGCGAAATTAATGTGTATTAATAAAAAAAACAATGCTTCCAATACTAGCCTTCACTTATCCTTTGGAATCTAGAAACAATTGCAAATTTCACACTTCACAATCTGTTATTAATTCATTTTCAATAATGAATCTAAACTTGACTCACTATGTTAAACAACAGTGCAATGAACTCCAACATCTCCTCCAAGCAAAGCTAAAATAGCATATTAATTTATTCTCTTACTTCTGTATAAGAATCAGGGCATTGCTCGTGACCTTAATCCTGCACAAATTAGAGTGTAAAGACATGTGACTGTGACCTTGATCACAAACATAAATATGCGTCCGTGACCTAAAAATTGCCTGACTACACTTTGTTCTTTTGTAAGTATGACATTTTTTACAAAATAACTTATAAATGATGGCCTATCCAACACTTGTATTTTGATAATATCAAGTAATAATATAACAAAATCGAGTCAAGTCTATTAAAATGAGGCCACATAATATATAAATCAAAACTACAAATTAATCTAAGTAAAAGATGAATGTCGTGTTGGAATATATATTTTTGTTATTCATTTCTCTATGTAAATATTCAATTGAGATTTTAATGAAATTCAATAAAATCCTTTAAAATTGAAATATCATCAATAATTAGTGGATATATAAGAGAATTTGTCCATAGACAAATTTTAAAAGATTTGGATGGATTTCATGTTTAAGAATAGATATAATCAAATCTTTTGAAATTTTACTATATTGAGATTTTTATAGAATTTATGATAATATATTCAAATAAAAATCCATCACCAAAAATTATACTACCTTCGTTTCGAATTTTATAATTTATATATAACTTGCTCCAGTTTCTGCCAAACCTGAGAAACAATGGCTCTGCCACAGGCCTTACGCTCTCTTCTCCTCCATTTGCCGCCGTCACCTTCTCCGACCATCGTCTCATCCATCTTTCCCAAACTGTCAATCCCAATTCACAGAAAACTCTCTATCCGTTTCTCTTCCTTCTCCAAACCCGCCAGCCTCATACCCCAGGTCACCCCGAAAGCTGCTCAAGGTATTCACTACCTTCTATCTTCAGTAATTCTGGAACACACACACACACAGAGATTGAAAATGTGAGTTTTGAAAATTTTATCATTTTGTTTTGTAGAAAACAAATTGGTATTAAACAGAGATGAGAGGTTGGGGAATGGAGCAGTTACCTCTGCCAAATCAGTTGTGAATTCCAGCACAATTGCAGCCATTGTGAGTTCGCTGTGCGGACCACCTGCTGCGGTGGGTATAGTCCGTATATCAGGCCCGTCTGCGGTGTCTGTTGTCGGGCGTGTGTTTCGTCTTTCGAAGAAGAGAAGAAGGCATGACTGGAGGCCAATTAGCCATGTTGTGGAGTATGGTGTGGTAGTGGATTCTCATGAGAATGTTGTTGATGAGGTACTATAGATATGAATTTGGGTTTTGTTGTGATTTTTTCTTCCATTATTAAATGAACTTCGTGCATAGAAAAAATGAACGAGGAAGAATAGTGTACCCATTTTAAGGTTTTTGAGTTTCTCCTAAAATATTGTTGTTTGGAATTATCTACTTTTGATGTATTTTCGTCTTAGAGAAAAAAACTACAGTTGACCAATAGGAATTCATTTCAGAAATTTCCTTAAATAAATTTATTTCTCTGCATAGTTTGCAAGAATGATGCCGAACTTCTTTTATATTGCATGCTTTACATTTTTAATAAGGACAAAGGGATAGAGGAAATGTGCATAGTCCATTGAGTGTCAAATGATGGTCTTGCTTGGAGAATGCTTCTAAGTAGAATGCAATTAACACGGCGTTCATTTTTTTCTAGGTGCTGGTGGTTCCCATGTTGGGCCCAAAATCATACACTCGTGAAGATGTGGTTGAGCTTCAGTGTCATGGTAGTGAAGTATGCCTACGTCGCGTTTTGAGGGCTTGTCTAGAAGCTGGGGCAAGGATTGCGGAACCAGGTCTTTCATTTTTCTCTTTTATTGTTCTTCAAGTAATATATGAAAAGGATATTATCTTAGCTTCCTAGTTGACAGGAGAATCAATTTGGAGAGCATTGTATTCTGTCAGCTAACATGCTCTTTAAACCTCTGAGCGGTTGCATTTAGCATATAATTTTTTTTTGCGGTCTCCCAGCCCCCAACCATATAAGAACTTCTATCTGGACTGAGAAATGAAGCATCACAACTTCCATAACCCATTTAAATTGTAAATTCATGCAATAGATAATCTAGATAGCATATAATTCAAACTCTTTTCTAAATATGCCATCTCTTAGGGGCTATTTGGGTAATTGGAAGTGGATTGGAATATGCATGTAAGTAAGTTTGGATTCTGTAGAATGGAAATACACTAAATTTAAAATGTGGTTTAATTTATCCACTTTCAAGCACCCTGTATTATTGTGCAGATGCAATGTAATATGGAATATAATCTTTTGAAGCTGAATGTTTTTTTCCTTTCAATCTCTCAGGCGAGTTCACACTCCGTGCTTTTCTAAATGGTCGTTTAGATCTCTCCCAAGCTGAGAATGTGGGCAAACTTATATCAGCTAACTCAGAGGCTTCTGCAGATTCTGCATTGGCAGGAATACAGGTGACTTGTTTCATATTTCAAATTTCATTGGCTTTAGTAGACAACTAGACATCATGCTGGCATTCCTGAATTTTATTCCNTAGACATCATGCTGGCATTCCTGAATTTTATTCCTTGCGACAGGGAGGCTTCTCTTCTTTGGTGAAATCATTAAGAGCTCAGTGCATTGAGTTGCTAACTGAGATTGAAGCTCGTCTGGATTTTGAAGATGAGATGCCTACTCTTGAGTTGAACCTAGTTATAGATAAGATACATGGGATGTTGCAAGAGGTGGAAAATGCTTTGGAAACTGCCAATTATGACAAACTTCTTCAGTCTGGATTCCAGGTACATTGGGCCATGGAATCTCTGATGAATATCGCTAGCATATTGAAGGGAAATATATTGGAAGAATATATTGTAGAACATGCTATCTTTGACTATTGCCTCTGGCTTCTCACTGACTTTCTATTTTCCCCTTTCTACATTGTAACCATTTGATGTCTTTCTTTTTGCTCAATGTTTGCATATGAGGTTATATAAATCGTCAAATGGTTACTCCTATCCACTTAACCTTTTAATTTAATATAGCAGAACAATCGGTCATGCTACATTCTCGTGCCTTTTCATCATGCTTTTCTGAGATATACTAACATTTTCTACTCATATTTATGAATTTGTACTAATTCCTTAATAAATTACCTTCAGATAGCAATTGTTGGCCGACCAAATGTTGGGAAATCGAGTCTGCTTAATACATGGAGCAAAGTATGTTTTGGAAACTTAATTTTCTGGCACTAAACCTATGGCATTGTTATCGTTATTGTTCTCATTGGCACGTGATTATCTGCTTTGTCACGTGAATCCCCGTTAGTCTATGCTTTTATTCTCTTCCTTGCATGTGAAACTATTTATAAGTTTGCTTTAATGAGCCATTGTATCATTGACATGTATTATTAGGGTATCTATTTTCATGTAAGTTTCATGGACACGCAATACGACACATGTATATGACGACACGTGATTTTTCTAAGAAGTAGGACACACAAACAAATTGGGAGACGTCAATTTAAATTCTTTAACATTTTAAATTTATATATTATATCTTTATTTTTATACTTTTTTCTTACATATATAGGACATAGCGCATTCCATGTTGAACACTTACCTGAGTAATGTTCATTGAGTATCCCTCTAGCATTAGAAATTTAAAAAATATATAGAAAATAGGACACACCATGTTGCTTGTCAGACCTATGTCATGGAGTGTCCGTGCCTGACACGACTCGTGTCGGACATGGACACACCACCGTAATTGAAGTGTTCCATGCTTCATAGGTTTGTAACAAATTACAAAATGTCTTGCTAGGAAACTTCTACATTGAATCATTAATATGAATTCAATGACCCCTGCTGGGCATCTGTAAGGCCCTTCTCTTCTGAATTAACTTAATGGGATGTCAATATTATCTCATGACAGTTCATGAAATATCTCAAAAGCTAGTAATTTGCACGACTGATGTGATTAGGCAGTGTGCTTGTTTTCTTCTTGTCTTTTTTCAGGAATTCCATGTATATTTTTGTTAATTTTTTCTTGAATTATTGTATGCAAACAAATTCTTATATTAATTTTTGATTTTGATTTTCTGGTCCTTTTCCCTCCCTATTTTTTGAGCAATATGTTTAATTCTGTGCTCTTAAAATGCATTTTAACATACAGAGTGAGAGGTCAATAGTCACACATGTTGCTGGTACAACACGTGATATAGTAGAAGCCAATATTTCTGTTGGTGGTATTCCTGTTACCCTCCTGGATACAGCTGGTATCAGGGAAACTGATGACATAGTGGAGAAGATTGGTAAGATCTTCCTCTTCACCCATTTGACTGAATTTTGCTGAAGTTAAATGCTGTTTGATACACAATATTTTGTTGCCCATATTTCATTCCGATGACCAACCTGATAATGTTTGTAACATTAGTTCATTTTGATAAAAATAAATAAATTAATCGAAATTTCTAATTTTTTACATTAATCTACTTATTTCCTATTGTGACGAGGTCATGTTTAGGCATCCGGGGGTGTGTGCTGAGTATCATGGTCGTAATTGTGACAATGGTTCTATGTATGAATATCTCTTTTGTACTTTGCTATAGGTAGAATAAATAATCACTTACCATTCATGATAATAATATCGGGATGATTCTGATAACATATAGCCCTTGTTTGGGCTCCATTATAATTGAATTCTTGGGAAAAATGTATTTTGGAATAGCTGTTTTTTGGAGTGTGGTTAAAAAGTAAGGAAATGTTTTGGGTTTAGAATGTGTGGTTGTAAATGAGTTTTGTAAAAATGTATTTTTGGTTTAATGGAGCCCAAACAAGGGCATAGACTTTCTAATGTCATCCAAAGTTTATGCTGATATGCAATTTGTTATGTGCATCTGAAAACAATACAATCTCTTTCTCAAATTGTTTCTGACTATTTTCTTTGCAGGTGTGGAAAGGTCTGAAGCAGTTGCTACAAGTGCTGATGTTATTTTCATGACTATAAGTGCAACAGAGGGTTGGACTTCGGAGGATGAAAAACTTCTTGAGAGGATTCAAAGAAAAAAGGTTCTTTAAGTCATTCCATTCGTTGCTTGTTCCCTGTTCGCAGTTGATTCTTGTTAAGTGAGAATGTTGGTGCCTTGCTTCACACTTCATAGTCTCTTTAATAATGATTTATCCTCAGTATTTTTTTCTTTCTCTGATGCATGATAAATGTTTGAGTCTTAGTTATACTAGATCAATTTGTGTTTTATTTAGTTTAATTGTGAGGAAAAAAACCAAAGAAGCTAAATCACGCTCCATGTTTTCTCTTCAAATTCAGAATGGATCTTCATCGACTCCAGTAGTTCTTGTGATCAATAAGATAGACTGTGCTCCATCTTCTTGTAATTGGGCCAATACGCTTGCCAGCTCTTTCAACAAGCACGTTTTTACCTGTGCCGTGAGTGGTCAAGGAATTCCAGATTTAGAGGCTGCAATAACAGAGCTCGTAGGCCTAAATAGGATCCCAACGGGGGGTCACAAATGGACTGTGAACCAGGTTAGTGTGTAATTCATTAAATTAATCTCACTTCATAGCAATAGCTTCATGTTTGAACATCAGGTACTTTACACATTTTTTTATACCTAATTTCTCTTTGTATTTTGTTAGTCGTTGAAGATGCAGATAATGTTATTGTATTTTATTCACATTAATTTTGAATTTTTTTTCTCCATCATCAGAGACAGTGCGAGCAGCTGGTTCGAACAAAGGAAGCTCTTACAAGGTTAAAAGCCTCAATTAAGGAAGAAATACCTCTTGATTTTTGGACAATTGACCTAAGAGAAGCTGGTTTGGCACTCGGGCAAATAAGTGGAGAAGATATTTCTGAAGAAGTATTGTCCAACATATTCGGTAAATTCTGCATTGGAAAATAATTTCCTAATTGTGCAAGAAACTAGACACGAGTTTTTAGCACTCTCTCTCTATATTGATGATTATATAATTTTGTGTTTATTCTCATAATGAGCTTTCCTCAAATACTGATACCATTACCCTAGAGTCTGTATATGTTTTCGATTATTCATTTCATTAACGAATGAGTGATTGAAAATGAGAAAATCTATATTGCTTGCTAGTTTATGAGAGTGAAGCTATTTTACTAGAACAACTTAGAAGAGAGAAGGGCGGACAGAAACTAAGGAGGGGTTCTCTTTGTGTTTTAGTTTTTAGTTTTGAATGTCTATTTTGAGATTGCTGAAAATGCGTTTTTTCGTCATTTTGAAAAATTGTTTTCAAAAATAAAAATAAAAAAAATGAAATTTTGGCTTGGTTTTAATTGCAAACAGCCAAAACGGTTTTTTTGGAGTTTTCTTTTTTCTTTGTAAATTTTAAACTCGTTTTTGGAAATTCGTTTCTGAAAATAGGTAAGTAAACGTGTTTTCAATGTTTTCGAAAACTGAAAATGACCTGAAAACATCAAAGAGAATAGATCCTAAAGAATCTAGTTGTTTTAGATCTTCCAGTTGATATAGCAATGAACTACAGGGAGTGGTGGCAAAGCATCAAGCTAGCCGTCTCTCAATTTATTAGGAACAAAATGAGTATGTTTGGTAGCATAAAAGTATAAGTTACTTTTAAGGAACTTTTTCATTCTAAACATGCTTGAATATGTTGCTTGATTGTTATTTTTAAGTAGAAAACTCATTTTTAGAGCAACCATCATGTTTTTGCCAAAGTAGTAATTTATTTATTCCGAATTTGATCAACTTTTTTAAACTTAGCCAAACATGCAATTAGATTATTTAGTCTCTGCCCACCCTCCTATTCCTAATAGGGTTAATTTCACAAACGGTTGAACTTACCTAAAAATTACAAAACGGTCACTAAAGCTTAAAACTTGCCGTTTCATTGAAGTTTCACGCGCTTTCACAAA
>CAIGRS010128933.1:0-17882 GCA_903798395.1 Fraxinus floribunda
GTTAATAGCCCAAGCCTATCCATAAGCTCTCCACCCTGGCTCTTGGGAGGCACATCCTGCGATTTACCTCCTCCACGATGGTCTAGGGCAGAGTCGGTGGAGGGCCCTCAAGGTTGTGGTTCAACCTTTATATTTGTTGATAAAACGACACATTAAGTATGAGTATATAATTAATACATTAATTATACTTTCAACAAAGAAAGTGACCCATAATTTGAGACAAACAAAAAGGAAAGCAAACATATCTTATAAGATGGAGGAAATATGTTAAATAAAATATGAGAAGAAATAAATAAATTTTTTTTTTATAAAAGCAAAATGATTAGCAAAAAATAAAGAAAAAAAAAACATTGTTGAAGTACATAAAAAATTTGACGCTTTAAATTTAAAAACTACACTCTATAATACATAAGATATTTTAAAACATTCTTCATTTTAATTTTTTAAGAAGAGTGTGAGTTTGACTCTTCAAATTCACTATATTATTCTTAATTTACAATCAATGCATTTAACAAAGCACATTTTTCAATACTCTATTCATTGAATTATTTAAATCATATTTGAATTGATTGATCATTGACATATAAAAGAATATATGTTAAACAAATTATAAGGAGAAATCAAAAAATATTTTTTAGAAAATCAAAATAAAAAGTATTGTTTTGAGTGCATAATTTTTATTTATTTTTACTCTCTATTATACATAATATGTTTTTTTATAAATAACCTTTCATTTTATTTTGGGTGGCGGTGGTGATTGTATCTATTTGTATATTTATTTTTGTGTAGGTATATGTGTTGTTGTGGTCGGTGGTTGTTCAATTTGGTTGGCGACTCGACAGTGGTGTCGATGGTAACGGTGGCAAAAAAGTTCGTCGGCTCGAGCTTGGTTGCATCGAGCTAAGGCCCGAGCCGAGCCTACCAATTTAAAAAAAAAAATAAATAAATTTGCTTTAAGGCAGCTTGTAAAGCTGCCGCTACCTTGCGTACAAGCTGCCTACAGCAGCCTTCAGGCTGCCTACAGCCTTTATATATATATATAATTCAAAAAATTCGAGCCGGCTCGACCCGCTAAGGCTTGGGTCGAAAGGTCGAGCCGAGCCTCATTTTTTTAGCTGGGCTTTGCTCGGCTCGGTTCGGGCCCAAAAAAACTCGAGCCGAGCCCGAGCTTTTTTTTCCCGACTCGGGCTTGGGCTCGACTCGTTGACATCGCTAGCAGGTGGTGGTGGCTGTAGCGATTTTCAGGGGTGGGGTGAGAAGTAGAGTGTGTGAAAGAGAGAAGAAATAGATACAGAAAGCCTTTTATTTTTTTGTTTTTCGTTTATTATTTAATTTTATATTAAAATCTTGAAGTTACTATTTTTCCCTTTTTGTATTTTGTCAAATTTTAATATTCTGGTCAACTAATGATCAAATGGATGAATTTTCACCCATTTGAAATTCAAGTGCGAATTTTTAAAAGGTTTGGTACTGTAATGACACAAATGAAATGTTAGTGAAAGACAAAATGAAATGTCAACTCAAATTTTTGTCCTATAACTCCTAACCCGAGAGTTAAAAGTTTTATTAGTCATTTAGGGTGTGTTTGATGTATATTATTAGGAAAAAAAATGTATTTTAAATAGTGATACAATAAAAAATATGTGGTTAAAAAAGTAAGAAAAAATTATTGATATGATAAAAAATAATATTTTATTGAAAAAAATATGGTTGAAAATGAGTTTTGATATTATTTATTTTAAAAGAATGTGTATCAAACACGAGCTCAACTTATATTTTCGTTACGCTTTACTTATCAAATTTTAAAATACTTTTCAGTGCTCATTGAATTTAAACACGTTGCATTTTATCTTTCACTCACCATATTTTTGTTAGTCATCGAATTTTAAAATACCTTCATCATTGAATTTAACATGTTGTACTTTATTACCCATTTACCATATTTCATTAGTCATGGAATTTGTATATCTGTCACACTTTAATCATTGAATTTTAAAATATTTTTAAGTGATTATTGAACTTTATTGACTTAATCCCATTGTTCAAAAATTGAGATTTTTGAAGTTTTAAATATTGTACACGTACTTGTGACAACTCTAAAAATCATATTTTGAGCCTTGATTAATTTTATTGACTCTAAATTGAAGATTTTATTGCCTATTTGAGATATTTGTTTTTTTTTTTCTTGTTTTGGGTCTATGATCTCAATCAAAATAAATAATTTATTTCTCTATTTAATTTTTTCGGCGTAATGGAAGATTTTCATCTAAATTAATTATTTATGTCAAATTGAAGTTAGCATTCTTTTTTTCCCCCTTTGAACATAACTTTTGACGACCAGATAAATTTTATGTTTTTGACAATATCAATATTCTTGTCTTAGACCCCGTTTGACACCATTGATTTTCCAAGGAAAATGGAAAATATTTTTCATTTTCTTACTTTTTACGTGTTTGATTGCCAAAATTTTACCTGAATTTTTTTTTTTTCTCACTTTCTCTCACACGTGCACATTTTCCTTATTTTGGTTGAAATTGCTTTCCCACATTTTAGGTAGGTTTTCATTTTCCATTTTTTTGGGCAATTGAAAAAAATTCTAGACCCAATGGTAAAAAAATTTATCACTTTTATTGACAATTTTCATATAAAATAAAGTCAAACGAACGGTATTCGGTATGATAATTTTTTATTTTTTTTGTTGGCAAGTGAAACAAATTTTAGACCCAATGGTAAAAGAAATTATCACTTTAACGGACAATTTTCATGAAAAATAAAGTCAAACAGACACCAAACTTTTAACATTTTTCAGGTGAGAATTATACCAATCAAACACAATTAATTACAATTCTCAGTAAAACAATTTATAGACAATTCAATTCCTTAGAATTCATTTTCTTTCCACCCATTTTTCACATTTACAATCAAACAGACCCTTAGATAGACAGCCTCACTATCTAGTTGATATTTATTTTATTTTATTTTATTTTTGATCTAGGTGGAAACTTAAAGAAAATCTATTTTAACCATTTGAAAATATTTTAAACTTCAGTGAGTAAAGTGTAACAAAAGTATAAATTTGGAGATTAATCAAATATGTGAACATTCAAAAGTATTTTAAAATTTGATAAATAAACGCGTCAATCGTATAACTTTGAACAGTAACGAAATATTTAACTATCTAACCGGTGTCTTTTACGAGCCCGTGAATTAAAACATGATTGGAGAGGCACAATCAAACAAACGACATAGACGAGACGTCTCCTTCACGCTGTTTGATTTCTTCGCCACAAAAACGCGCCATGTTCTCTTTTTCTCCTACTGGATTATTTCACCGCGTTGCATTTTCCGCAAGGCTTCTCGTTCCCAAAGTTATAGCACACTATCAATATATCGTACTACTAGTCAGAAACCCGCGTCATTTGTTTTTCTCTGTTCTTTCACGTCTTTTCTTATGATTTTATTCTTCAACTTTTTGTGATATACGTGTTCTTGATTTGTTCGTCCCTTTTACTTTCCGCATTTACGCGGTTGTTTCGGTTGTGTTGAAATTTTGTTAGTTTGTAGAATTTGAAATTGGCATTTTTCACTCGACGTTCTGTACTATGTATAAACTAGGCAAAAACCATAAAATCCAAGAAATTCAATATTTGGTAATGCTTAAAATAATGAGATAGTTAATGGACTTTCTTTACTAGGTTTAATGATTAAATATTTGCTTGACTTTTGTGATTTGAGTTGTTTAAATGTTTAATCATAAATTGAAATTTGTAGTTTCCTAGGTACTTCCAGTAAATTGGACATTTTCTATTTAAGGAGGAAGTTAAGGAAGCTTAAGATTAGCTGCCTTTAGAAGTCTTGGACATTGATTCTTTAATTAGTTGAGCTTTTAAGGGTAGAGAATCTCGCCTTTTGATGTTATCGAAACGATTTCTTAGGGACGGGGGTGACGAGGGTTCTGAACTTGCAACCGGAGAAAATAAACGCCGGCATATAATTGCAAGGTGGGTGGATTAAAGCTTGATTCATTTGTGTTTCTCTTTTTATTTTTTGTCCCCTGATGTTTATGTATTTGGGTCTCTTCAGTGTTTTAAGAGGGACAAGGAATGGTCATTCACTGCAAGAATATATACCCAGATTGGAGCCCACCATTCGAAGCTTGGTATGATCTCTGCTCTTGTTACTGTAAACGTTTTACGTATTTCTGCTGTAAATTTGAATGTTTCGAAAGTGATGATTCGAGAAAAGTCTCTTCTTTTGTTTACTCTTTGTCCAGACGTTTGCTGAAAATTGAAGTTGGGTATCATCTCTGTTCTTGTTAACTGATACGAATGCATCGTTGTGATTTGAGAAAAGTTTTGTAGTTTTATACGTATTTCTGCTGTGAATTTGAAGTTCAGGAAGTGATAAGATTTTGATGATTCGAAGAAAAGTCTCTTTTATACGTTTGGATGTGACAGCTTGATTCTGTAACGTTGGTTCTTGGAAGTTTGCTTGTTAACAGGACTGATCTCCTGCTCATTATATCTTGCCCACCGGCGGTGATGTGGGTATTTTAGATCTCACTTGTGAGGTGGCAAGATATAATGGGCAAGATATTTATTTACTCAAAAGACTTGTTGCCTTTTTGCACTTTCTAACTATTTATAACATTTTTCATAAATTGTCACGAGTTACCATATTTGACCTGCCCTTGGATGTCAACAGTGACCCTGGGATGTCCTCATGATGGTAGTTTATGTAATTTGTTATTGTTTTTGCAAAATTTACTTCTTCTTTTTTTGTGAAGAAAACGTGTGGAATTTAAACTTGGCTATAAAATTTTAATCATATTCAAGTCATTGATAAGCTTTTTAAATTTTGAATTTGGAGGTTAACGTTTTGGTATTTTTATTATTATTGAATTCTTATTTCAGATGTCTTTATGAGAAGAAGTGACTGATGTGTATGTTAGATCGCCTTTTTTTTTTCCTTGAAACTTTTTATATTCATTAATCCCTTTGAATCGCTGTATGATAGGTTCGTGAGGTGGTGGACCATGCAATCCAACGGTCACTGAGGTTAGTTCATCCAGCAATTATTGTATTGCATAGATGTTTTGCATCATCTGTGGTTCTTCGTCCCTTTATCAAGCTATCATGTCATAAAACACTTATTAGATGTCATTTTCCATGGGATTATTTAGAATGTAATAATGACCTACTGGGATTAGTTTCTTGAATTTATGCCTTTATATTGACAAGTAGCTTACTTATCTATTGATCCTACCTTCTTTTCAAGTTAAATAGCACTTTGATACTCTTATCTACTAAAAATGTTTTCTTCAGATCCTCGCAATGTTCTGGATCAAGGAACTTGCAGTTGCGTTTTGACAGTAAATTGCCTTCAACCCTGTTCACATTCAATAGGGTGGTATCTGAGGGGAAAGGCCCTGTGAAGATAGTATTGTATGATTCTGTTTCTCAGAAAGTGATAACATCTGGACCCCTATCTTCAATAAAGGTCAACCTTATCGTGGTTGATGGTGATTTTCATTCCGATGATCGAGAAGATTGGACAGAGGAGGAGTTTAATAGCAAAATTGTACGGAACAGGGAAGGAAGAAGGCCGTTGGTGAATGGGGACTCAATAGTTTCTTTGCACAAGGGTGTAGGTTATATAGGCAATGTCTGTTTTACAGACAACGCAAGATGGACAAGGAGTGGGAAATTTTGTTTGGGAGCAAAAGCGCATTCAAATTCCACAGAAGTAAGAATCAGAGAAGGAATAAGCGAAGCCTTCAAAGTAAAAGATCATCGTGGAGAATGTGAGTATCTCTTCTGAACCATTCTTCCCTATCAAATTTTGTTCATAGTCACTTCAGACCTCTTTTTTGGTCAACATGTAATTGTAATTAAGTGATGCTTTAAGCAAATAATACGTTAATAACTACATGTCCTTCAAGTTGCTATGATATTTCCTCCAGTACATGAACATTTGTCTAATTTGTTGAAGCACGTTTTTCTTTCAAAAGTTTCTTGATGCTTCATGATGATGTGGAAGTTCTGAAAGATTTTTCTGTTAGATCAAAAAAAGTTTGATGATTCACCTATTCATTTTTATTTCTATTCTTAACAAAGTAATATATACACACTCAATTTCAATTCCTTGATAGTTAATGGAGAAACTAACATATCATTATTCCTGTAGCATACCAGAAGCACTATCCACCATCCCTGGATGATGATGTTTGGCGCTTGGAAAAGATCGCTAAAGATGGTGCATCCCACAATAGGTTGGTTGAATGTGGTATACGCACTGTGAAAGATTTCTTGAGGAAATATATTATGGACAAGTTCTCTCTACGCGCTGTAAGATACTCATTCTTGATATCCTTGGTTCAATGTTAAATTTCATAAATGAATTTGAAACTGGGCTCTTTACGAAAAAATTTCCGTAAACCACCTGACCCAACGTGTTCAAATTATAGGAACTTCCTAAAATCTCCAACAAGACATGGGAGACAATCACTGGACATGCTACAACTTGTATGTTAGATAAGAAGTTATACACATATAGGGTTGCACAATGGACCGGGCTTTTGTTCAATTCCATCTACGAGGTTGTAGGAGTGACTTTTGATGGACAAACTTATCATTCTTTGGATAAACTCGACATGTATCAGATGGTTGGTATCTTCCTCCTCAAAGAGTAAAGTAGTTAAATTTTTGCTATAATATTAATAATTTTGAAAATTATGTCATTGCATGCATGTATGTTCCCTGCATCACTACGCAACTTTGGGACAACAATTGTCATAATTTGGATTATGTACACTGGTAGTCACTAAGCATTTAGCAAAGTTTCAAAATGCTCACTAAAACATCACGCTTTTCAAGTTATTGAACTTAATCTTTGTTACAATTTGATCACTCCATTAATATCCATTAGTTTGACTAATTGGACAAGGTGCGTGGCAATCTACTTATTTGTCAACTAGGCTGTCACATCAGCTTTTTTATTAGTCAGACCAATGAATACGTACGAAATGACTAAATTGTGAGACATTTAATATCCGTGACCAATTTGTAACAAAATGAAGTTTACTGTGAAATTTCACTAAAATTTCATCGGCCACTAATGTTTTCACCTGTTAAAACTTTGTCAGTCTCTGGCTGTTTTTCCAGTTTACCATAAATTGATTTGCTTTGACACAGAACTGAGGGTAGAATTAGATGTGAGGATGACTCCAGAATCTTTTCGTTGCTCGTCCAACTAAATTTGGTGTATAAAAAAGTAATTAAGTTCTGATCTGAGATATGAGTGACAGGATTCTTATGTACTTCTAAAATTGCTAACGTGTCTGCTTAGAAGTCGTATTTGTGTGCCATCATTTTGGTCTAAAATGGTCTTCTGATGTGAAACTGATTTGCCTTCCCTATTTTGTTGACAGCAAGTGGTGGAAGATTTGAAGAAGCATGCTTATAAAAACTTAAAAGACTTGGTCTCATTTGATGATCAGACAGTTGTCAGCTCCCCAATGCTAATGTCAAATCTTGAATCAGCAGACGATTTTAGCCATCCTAGCTTGTTTCTTCAGAGTTCTAATATCCTCATCGAACAAGGTAAATATGAACCTTTTTGACTGTTGATCCATCTTTTAAAGAATTGAGCTGGAGTAAAACTTTAACCCTTGTAAGATTTTACATGCAAGTCACTGTACTGGCTTTGCCAAAACAGTGATCTTCCGCCCTTCTTTTCCCAGCCTATAAAATTTTGGAGTTTCTAAACTAATCTTCATTTTACAGATCAACTGCCAAGAAAGATTAATTCTGCTCATACAACTTCACCTCCATCTAACTGTGAAGTGGGATGGGATAATAGTTCAATTGATGTTTCTTTTGGGGAGAGAGCTCTCCAAATGCAAGGTTTCAGTTCAACATTGGGAAACCTTTCTGGGATTAGTAATTATCAAAACGGATTCCTTGATGGAGGGCATACATGGGCTTCTGGAGTTAACTATGGGATCTCACATCAGTTGATGGACGATCCATCAATGAGCAACAATTTCCAGGTTAAGTCATCAATGTGGCAAGGGAATGGATTGTTTCTTGGTCCAACCAATCATGATATTGGTGTCTTTTCTTCAAATTCGGGATTCCATGTGCTCAGAAACGGAAAGCCCAGAACAAGTTGGTGCAAGGTTCTGGCAGTGGTGAAGTGGCGGATATTGGTTAGGCGAAATGTGGCTGCTCGAAAAAGGAATAACTTCTATGACTACATGTAAAAGGATATTGGTTAGGCGGAATGTAGCTGCTTGGGAATGGAAAACCTTCTACAGCTACATGTAGATCTCTTAACTTTTGATTCTTGGCTATCACTTCCAAAGTAAGAGGCAGGCTTTTTTCTTCTGAAATTGTACATTAGGTTGCTAAATAAGTTTGTATCTTAAAGTGCATGTTTGGTATGACAGTATTAAACCATACTGGGCATGACAATAGACAAGATTTTGGCTTCTTTTCTTCCTTGATACTGCCCTGTATGTTTAATCAAACTTACCAAATACGCCATAAGATAATAGTCTTGTTGTTACCCTTTGCGTCAAGTGCAAGAAAGGGATTTTGTGTATACATAGTTCTACTGTGATTATAGCTGTGTCTAGACGATGCCTCAGTGAAGTATTTACATGCCAAATGATCACGTTTTCAAATAAATGTCGAAATCTGTTAAGGTTCATATTCACCGTATTGTATTGACATCTTTCCTTTACATTTCTGATATCTAGCTAGTACTGAGGATTATGATTAAGTTTGCTGTTATTTGGAAGAAGGTAACTGGAAATTCAGTGGAAGCCTTTGAAAAGTTGTACAGTGTTCTTGCAATAAGGATAGAAAAAAAATACAGAGAACCATTTTGCAGGTATTCTTATCTATTTATTTATTTTTTCAAGATTCTCGCCTTTCATAGCAATACGGTCCTTAGTAAATGGTTTCTATATATAAAAAAGTTTTATCCAACACTAGTTTAGGTTGTCATACCTGATAGGATCAATTATGGACATTTATCATTTAATGTTATATAGTTGCTATCTAGAAAGAAATGTAAAAACTAGAAAAAAATAAAAATAAAATAAAATCATTATCTCTTGAGGGTCGTAGCAAAAATATAAGGCACTGTTTGATTGCCAGATTTTCTATGAAAAATGTCACATCCGAGACAAACGAATTCCACTTTGGTTGTTTGATTGAAATGTGGAAATGGAAACCGAATTCTAAGGTCAACCACTTTAAACTGTATTTTTTTTATTTTCATGGAAAACGAATTCCTATAAATTTGGTGGGTTTTTATTTCCAAGTAACATATAATTGAAATTTATTTCCACATTTGCCTATCAAACGAACTCTAAACTTCTTGTGAGTAAAAAGAAGTATAGAAAGCGTGCACGTCTGCATGGGTGGATAGAAGGGAGTCCCAGCCCAAATAGAAATTTCAAGGAGAAAAATTATACCCACCTGTTTTTTTGTTATCTTTTGTGAGGAAACCGTAAAAAATGTCACTTTTAAATACTTATTTGCAAAAATGTTCAAAATTTGTTCAATATCCATTTTACTATAATTTAGACCAAAATGCCCACACTTCAAATGTCAAGAGCTTCATGAAATATAGAAAACTCAAGTTCGTAACAAAATTTCATTCTAGACAAATGAAGTGTCAAATGTCGGGATAAATATAATCCAAATGTCGATAACAACTTTTAAAATGTTGATAACGTCATGAAATGTTAAGAACAACAACTATTAAACACAACTTTAAAATAGAAACAATATTTCAAATAAAAATTACTTTTTACCGTGAATTGTGGAAAGCCTAATAAACTCGCAAATTTGGATGAGATTAGTTTTTTGAAATGAAATTATATGATTTTTTTTTATGAATTGGAAGCATATAGTTATTTTTTAATATTAATGATTTTTCTACTTCACCTTCTTCATTCCTCCCCCCAAAATCACTGTTCAATAGCTAATAGATAATGAAAGCAAATGAATCCATTAAAAAAATTGCTTTACAAAGCCACTTCACAAAATGACGTGTACAGTCGAGATAATTTTCAAGTGGACGGCTGTGATTATTTTATAGCATTGGGCGCCAAAATAATGGGAGGAGAGAAGGGAAAAAATTAAAGAAGCAGTTGTCTGTAGCTGAAAACATTTTCTCTCTCCGACACCTCACCCAAATCTCAGCTCATCCTCTCCTCCAAACCCATTTCGTCTGTAGTTGAATACATCTTCTCTCTCCGGCACCATTTCCCCCGACGTGGACTTGTTTCTTTTAGGATTAGGCAGGCTAGAACTTGGTCAAAGACATTAGGTATTAGCTAGTATTAATGTACATTTTCATGGAAGTTACTTGTTCTTCTCGAATTTGTGAAATTGAAAAAAAAAAAATGCTTCATTTTTTATTAAGGGTATAATAGCCATCTTGGTACCAAATTTGTCATTTTCGTAAGAG
This sequence comes from Fraxinus floribunda, assembly GCA_903798395.1. Lineage (NCBI taxonomy): Eukaryota > Viridiplantae > Streptophyta > Magnoliopsida > Lamiales > Oleaceae > Fraxinus > Fraxinus floribunda. The sequence goes on from CAIGRS010128933.1 coordinate 10,486, forward strand.
TTATCAAAATTAGACATTTTTAAATTGACAAGTATGGAATTGGACATTTGCTTAAATTTCCTATTATTTATTTAAAAATCAGGTGCTAAGATTTTTATTTAAAAATTCAGGTTTGCTCCATCCACGACCTATTCTACAACCACTCGCCTATTTCTCTATGAAGAAGGGGAATCGGTTTTGATGGCCACCCCCTCAATCTTTATTTGTGTAAATGTCTTTGACCAAATTCTAGAATAAAATAAAATATAATTATTTAAAAGTATGAAAAGACTATTTTAACCTTTCTTGTAAAACCAATTTGAAGAATGAATTGGGTCTTTCATTCACATAAAAAATCATTTTCTTCTCCCAAATGAAAATTGAAAACCTTATTCTCTTCTAAAGTTTCAAAAATTGTCCTCTTCTTTAAATTTCCAAAACTATTTGTTCCCAAATTAGAGTTCTAGACTATCAAAACTCTGTGCCTCTATTTCTCACCTTTGAGACTTGTCCCTCAATCTCTCTGACCATCTCCATTTTTCTTAGCTTTGAGACTTGTCGGAACATCTTCAGGTAATGTCTTCCATGTGCTTGAATCTGTATTGTGTTTGCTTTCCCCCCTTCGTTTAGGGTTTAGTGGAAAAAGTGTAAAACAGGAGTTTTCATCAATCATTCTATTTTTGAATGTCTAGACCTGAATACCAATGGTGTGAACTTTGTGTTTCTGGATTTGATCCAAAAGTTGTCTGGAGTAATTTTTTTTATAACTTTTAACTTATCGAAAACATAATATTTCTTGTAGATAAGGCTGTTTCAAGTAACAAATAGACCAACACTTCTAAATGCAATTGATACGTGTGTGTGTGTGTGTGTGGAAAGAACAGATTCTCGAGATGGAATTTTGCATACTTTCTAAAATATAATAAAAATTACAAAACAAACTATTGGAGAATTATTTACTCCAAGGACCACTCTAGGATACCTTAAATTCCACGAAATTCAAGTAAATCTGACTATGCACCAGACCTCCTGATTTTTCACAGGTTTGAAAGATACTGGATAATCCATAAGTTCCGCGCATAAGAAATATAGTACACTAACAATTCCAACAATTGGATTGATTGTAGATTTTTTTGAAGTTGCAGATGATAATCTCTATTTATTGTCAAAATGATCGTGATTATATGATTCCTTCGAACTGCTATAATATATGCAACTTGGATTGATCTGATTGTTAATTTCCCTAACCAATCATATTGAAACTCAATTAGCATGATGCATTTATTATTATTTCCTTCATTTTGTTGATAGTTAAACACGATGTGCTTAGCTATGAGGAACATTGATGCTATCTAATTTAAAACACGCATTAATCTCAAGTTAGGCTTTAGCTAGCTTCTTTTGTTTTCTAGAGGCAATCCATTAATAGAACTCTCAGTCAGATTTATTGCATATCACCTTTGTTTCTAGTTTTTTATATGTGTTTGCAATATGTACATAATTTATTTTTTCGTATCGGAAATCTGTATGCTTAACTTGGTTTATATTGTCTATGCATCTTGTTCGTATGTACTTTACTGTCATCATTTGTTCTAATCTTTGTACATGTTTTATAATTTACAGTGCCGTGAAGAAGATTCAAGTTGACACTACAATTACAACAAGATGTAGACTACAGGTAGTACAAGATGTTTATAAGAAGCTAGATATAAATTACAAAAACAAGCTCTGTGAGAGCTGCTTCAGATCTCTTCTTAGATTGAGGGATATAAGGTTGGCTTCACAGGTTGTACACCGATTATTATTGTGAAAGATGAAGACCAGCAAGAAAGAAGAAGTATAGTTTAAGATAGGACACAAACGAGCAAGATTTGGATTGAAAGAATTTGTTTTAGTGACGGGCTTAAATGTGAGTAATGATAACAACGTAGATAAGACTTTGTGGGCGAAGTGTCGGATCATGAAAGAATATTTTAAGAAAAGTGTAGGAAAGATTACAAAGAGAGATGCTTATAATGCATTTGTAGGTTGCAAGAAAAGAAAGAGCGACAAGTATAAGTTCGGATTGATCGTAATCTTGGCGTACGTCCTGTGGGCTACAGAGGAAAACACCTACATTGATTTATGGTGGCTAGATTTGGCAGATGATTTGGACAGGCTCGAGAAGTATCCATGGGGAAAGTTTTCAATTGAATAGATGATGAATGCTTTCAAACGTAAAATGGGAGGTAAATTGAAAAATCCGAATGTTGGATGAGAGTCGTGTTGTCGATATTCGTTGCACGGATTTCCCCTCGCTATAATAGGATGATCAAATAATACACTTGTATTATTTCTTATATATAAATTTGTGTCGTAAAATAATAATGTTTGTTTTACAATAGATTTGGGCATTCGAAGTGATTCCAACTTTGGGAATGAAGCATGCTACGAAATATCTAGCTGCAATTCCAAGAATGGTCACTTGGGAAATGCCGAAGAGGTTAGAATATGCCGCCATTGATAATGTGTTCAAATTGAAAGAGGTAGATCGCCTTTTCTTAAAGTTTGATGGAACAAATTGTGGAATTATCTTAACGAATGACTAATAATTTGCACGATTTAATATTTGTAGTTGAAGGTTAATTCTACACTGATTCCCACTGAAATTGAACTAAGGATGTCTATTGAAAAGAGTTGACGCTGATCGTGGGAGAAGATAAGGCTTAGCATGATGTCGAGCTACATTATGCATTCCACTAACACTCTCCTAGAGCATTTAACCACCACCGACATCTCATGAGATCAACATAGCAAATTTATTGAGAATGAAAATGGAAAAACTTGAGGAAATGCTACAAGTAGCTATATCAGCTCAACTTGATCGGGTGGAGAAAAAGGTTGATAGGTTGGTTGCATTGGCTGTGGTATGTCGATTCAATTCAACAACTATTGCATTTGATGGTGTCATTAGTAGCATAGCTTATGTACCAGAATATAAACCGAAGGGTAGGTTGAAATATGAAGCTGGATTTAATGATGTGACGGATGTGCCTGCAGATGAAAGAAAGGTGGAAGAGTTTGAGAATGACCTAAAAGCCCAAGATAGGCTAACCAAGAGGGGGTTAAATCGGTTATTAAATTTTTTTCGTTAATTACTCAAGATTTTAATCTAATGAACACACAAATGATAGAGAAATAAACTAAACACAAATAAGTACGTAAATGAAATGATATAAACTTGCACAAAGTAAAAACGTTANCCTCGTTACCAAGCTCTCCGACACGGACAATGCCTTTTTCATCATATTGATTGACTTATGGTGCAATCTATCCCTTTACAAAGCTTCCGGTGACTTACAACCAATGATCACCGATCATTTTACAATATTTAGCTTTTCGGGACCTCAACACGACCCACAATTCAAAATGAATTTACTAGAGAAATCTTCTCTTCTTATCGAACAGTAGATTCAAAGTTGAGAACAATAAGAGAAAAGACAAACACTTCAATAGATGGCAATGAGTGTTGGGTTGAAAAACTTTTTGAAGAAATAAGGATTTTCACAAAATCAATCACTCAAAAGTTTTTCGAGAATTTAATCGAAAACTAGAAGATTTCTATCACTATAAGGTAGTTGTGATCAATAAAAGCCTCACTTTAATGTTCAAAAAAAGTTGTTGCAAAAGAAGAATCTGTGACGTATTTATAGCACTCAAACGGTCAAAAAACTCTATCGTAGCGAACACACCGTACCAGACGATCAACTAGCCATTTTTGTCAGAAAATCAGAACATTTAAAATTTTGACCATTGGAACCAAAAAGCCATGTCGGACGGAGTACACACTTTTTGGTTCGGAACACCCTCGTTTTTGAATCTTATCAAATATAGGTAATCGAGGGACATTTAAAATTGTTTTTCAAAGTATTTGTCATATTTTAAAAATACATGTTTCGATTTTTACCTTTGAAAACATATATTTTTCGAATAAAACATTTTTTGATTGTAAAATAAAAAACTTGATCTCGTCACAATTCATTGTCAAGTATTAAAATGTTTTACCGTTACATACGATTGTGAAAAGTCTAAGTACTTTGTTTTGAACATCTCGACGTGCATTGTTTGACTGTACTTCAACTTTTGTCTCGATTCACGTTGAGGCATCTTTTTACGGGTTTTTCAATATCATTCTTCATAGCCTTGATTGATTGATTTTGTTTACACGTCGACCGTTGTATGTAAAATACTTAACCTCGAACTTCGTATCATCAATTTTATTCTTGTGTAATAATCACTATAGACGCTCAAAATCAATTTGTTAGAAATAAATACAATTTGTTTGTGAAGTCAACCATAGGTCAATAATTTTTCCCTTTTTGATTATGACAATCACGATGATTTGCAATGTACAAATTAAACAAATTGATAAGGGATAAAATTTGCACACATATATTCTTCCTATCTATTTCACTCGAATTCTCTCTATTTAAACATAATCATGCAAATATTATCTATATCTCTTCCCTCTTTTGATAAAAGCAAAAAATACGCAATCAAGTAAAATTAAGGAATCATAGAGACTTAAAGAGCAACAATGATTAATAAGCATTGCATGATCATTGTATTATGTAAGCATAGTTAAATACAGAATCAAAAGAGTCAACCACAGTCCAACTATTGATTGCAATTCTAAGGCAAAAAAAGAAAACTTTGGTGCCAGAGGAGGAGGTTAATGCGGAAATCGAACAAGCATGTCGACAAAGAAGGTGGTCATCTGATCCTGCATAGAGCCTGTCGTGCAAGGATGGTGTCATGCTGTACCCGTATGTGATGAAGTTCATCTTTTATCATGTCAACGGTCGTAGTGAGAGAGTCCATCCCTCTATGCAACGGTGAAAGCTGATCCTCGTCAAGTCCTTTCGACCTTGGGGAACTCACATAGGAGGTACACCATTGCCGCCGCCGTCGTCATTTTCCTCTTTTTCTAACGGTAGCGTGGAAGGCCCCGAAGCTAGGTTGGACCCCTTTGTTTCAGCCACCCATTATCGGTCTTTCTTAATTATTTTCATGCGTTTAAGTGTGGTGGAATTAATGGGTCGGTGGGACGGGGTTTAATGAATGCTTCGTCATGAAGAGGAATATCAAAGTGTTTAAAGATTTTAGTTAAAACCATGCCATAGGAAAGTGCCTTAGCTATTCGTGATGAATGTATGAGTTGCATAAGACCTAATACAATTGTCAGGAAATCAACTTGCCGACCGACAAGAAAAGAATTGAGAAGAAAAAGATCAAAACAATTTATCTCATCCTGATGCCATTTCCTAGGTAAAATGACGTTAGCGATGATTTTTTTAAGACTTTACATGGGAGAGTAAGTTGATTTGTAGAGATTTTTGTAATATTTTCGAAATTTTTACCCATTACATGATGGCAAGCATCGGTCGGGTTATAACCATCCACCAACAGGTGGGTTTTATGCTCGAAAGTTTGGATATTACAAGGTTGAAGTTCAAGGAGAGTGCGAATAAGAGGTTTTGAAACCGTGATTCGAACATTTTTAATAAATCATGTAATATCTCCTCAACGTGAAGAAAAAGTCATATTTTGATAAAATTCTTGTATTAACCGTGGATAAGTACTTTTTTCTATTGTGCAAGCTAATACCCATCCCATGTTCATGATTTATTCCTCTATCCTAAATGTAGGGGCGTCGAAGGTAAAAGAGGGAAGATCGACATTTTTACCTAGTAAGATGGGTGACTTCGCAAAGGAATTCGTCGGCGTCTCGAGTTTGAGGTCCATGTCTTCTTCAGATGATGGAGATGGAGGACGTTGTCGAACGGTTTGCTTGAGTCTCTTTCCTCGACCTCGAGAAGTTGAAATATTTTTTTAAAAAAATTGGGGTTTTTCGGACGGTTGGGATTGAAGAAGAGATTTTGATATTTTGGAATGGAAACTTAGGTATTGATGTTATAGATTGTTAGAAAAACATACAAAGTGGTGGGTTTTGCAATTTGAGGTTGGATTGTGAGTAAAATCGAAGTGGGACTTTGAGAGGAATTCTAGGGCTCGATTTTTTGAACGAGAATCGATGGAATGCTGAAAAGGTAAAGCTCGGAGACCCAAATTTTGTTGGGAATCGACTTAAGAGAGAGTGAATTGAGTGAAAATGATGGTCGAGGAGTATGATTTTGAAGGGAAGAGGAGATTGAAGGAAAGGAATGGAGAAGGAAATGAAGAAATCAGGAGTTTAAAATCTGAAATTTTTGAATACCGGATGTCTGGTAAAAATATGCAAAGGAAGAAAAAGTTTATGTTCTACCGGACCCTATATTTCAGACGTCCGCTATTTTTTCAAAAATAATAATAGAAATGTAATAAGATAAAATAAAGGAAATTTAGACGAGGTCTAATTTAGAATGTCGTTTAACTCGATAAAACCCAAACTCCATCTAATAGGCGAGAAGCGATCGAGTGCAAGGGGTTTGGTGAAAATATCAGCCAATTAGTTTTCGGTGTCAACAAATTCAAGTGAGATATCGCCGTTTTGAACATGATCTCTAAGACAGTGATTTCTTATCTCAATGTATTTAGTTCGAGAATGCAAAATGAGATTTTTTGATAAGTTAATAGCACTAGTATTATCACTCATGATATGAATATGATTGTAAGATAGATGAAAGTCACTAAGGGTTTGTTTCATCCATAGCGCTTGAGCACAACTACTCGCGGCTGAGATATATTCGGACTCAGTCGTAGACAAGGCTACGGAGTTTTGTTTCTTACTAAATCGTAAAACTAGGACGAAGCCTAGAAAGTGACAAGTGCCGCTAGTGCTTTTTCGATCAACTTGACATCAGACCCAATTGTCATCCGAGTAACTAAGTAAATCAAAAACCAAAGTCCTAAGTTTTGAGTTCCGCTAAGGTATCTAAAGATTCTTTTTACGGCTTGAAGGTGGGATTCCTTAGGATTTGATTGAAATCGAGCACATAAGCATATGCTAAACATAATATCAGGCCTACTTGCGGTTAAATAAAGAAGAGATTCGATCATACCTCAATATTTAGTGATGTCAACGGAAGTGTCTTGATCATCTTTGTCAAGCTTTATTGAAGTGTTCATCGGAGTATTCATCAGCTTTAGATCATTCATTTTGAACCTCTTTAACATGTCTAATATGTACTTACTTTGATTTATGGAAATGCTCTCATACGTTTGTTTAATTTGAAGTCCGAGAAAATACTTGAGTTCTTTTATCATGCTCATTTCAAATTCCATGCTCATATTTTTAGAAAATCCTTCACAAAGTTGAATATTTGTTGCCCCAAAAATAATGTCATCAACATAAATTTGAACAATAAGCATGTATTGCTTATAGGTTTTGATCAAAAGAGTAGTATCCACTTTTTCAATAGAAAAATCATTTGAAAGTA